>JAGPOY010009339.1:0-10919 GCA_018983105.1 Silene uniflora | reverse complement strand
AAACTTTTAGGGTTTCCTAAAATGGATATTCCCTATTTGATTTTGATTACTCATCTTCTGTCGGTGGGGTTTTTGGTATTTGGGCTGGATTTATGGGCCTTCCATCATCTGTTATCTGGGCTGTATTTATCGGCCTTTTTCTGCCGTTGTCTTATAATCCCGACTTCGACAGACCCGCGTGAATTTGTTTTGCTCACGGTTTCGTTTACTATTTAAATTACCAACTTTTCTCATTATGCAATCAACATTATATAAATATATAGAAAATAATAACATAATAGATTTATTTCATTTTGTAATAACACGACACTAAAAACCGATAGATCAAATATATTCTGATTTGCTTTAATTTCTACCTTATTTTTTTGTAACCTCTTGAAGAATAACACATTTAAAATAACGCTTACAAATATTTCATTTTCTCCCTTATTTACCATTTGGACCGATCTGAAATATTCATGTCATATATTATAACTCTCCATTTACCCCGCAGCACATGTAACATGTTGAAAATATTACGTACTAAAACGTCCCGTGCTTTAGCACGGGATCTAAACTAGTTAACACTAAAAGCATAGCAAAAGAATGGTTAAAAAGGCGCCTAAAATGAGTTCATTGAATTATCACATATATACTCTGATTGGCAAGTATAATATTGAATTATTTTTGGCAAATATAATAACATTTTAATCATCAATAATTGCCATATATATCTAAAAAGAATATTTTTTTATGTAGATTAGTTAGGCGAGAAAAGCAAATGTGATTGTGATTGTGTGACTACCACGTGTCTAACGGTTCCTCTATTATACTTATACTAGTTTAACACCCGTGCAAATTGCACGGACATATATAAATAATACATAAATTAATATATAAATTAGTCTTATATACTTTTTTATCTTATCTATCTACTTGGCGGGCAAAGTTCCACGGGTTCGTCTTAAATTGGGCAAAACTCTATTTATTCTTTGAATTCTTGATGTTTTGCTTTTTATCTTACCTATCTACTTGAACAATTTTTAGTTAAAATGATTATCACCGTTAAAATAACAAATTGTATAAACTTTAAAAAAAGAGGGAAAAAAATGATGTTTTCATTTGTTTGTCTTCTCTTTGTCAACACCTTTGCGCCTTTGTTAATTGCTTCTTTTGTCATCACTACACTTTTCCCTCGGTTATTCGCATTCCCTCGCAAAATTAGCTCCGTTGGTCGATCAAGAATTTATTCAAGCTAATGTTGATTCCCAACTAAAAATTTATATTATAAAGTATATTACTAATTCTCTTTATTCTACCTTTATTATCTCCTTTTTATTTTGGGAATAGTTCTAAAAAGAATGATAAATTGACATCTTTTCAATTAGCATAGTAAATTAAAAGAAAAAAATGGGACAATAAAATACAACTGCGACTTGCGAGAGTAATTGTTTCAAATAGTCATTTCTCTAATAAGATTGTAACCAATGTTTGGACTTGTACACTTGTATGATTTGTAGCCATTCTTCTAAATAATTTGTAACCCATGTTTCGACTTGTAGGTTCAGTTCATGATCAATTCATAACAAATGTAATTATTTGATATATAATTAATAAAATATGTTGTAATTTATAGATTTAAGATTGTGATATCTTCTTTTGATCAATAGAATTAAGAATGTGTTTGATCGGTTTATATCAATACAATTTAAGTTTCTCATTATAAATTTTGAGAAATATAATAAAAATGTGATACAAAAGGACCCCACACCATTAAAATTTCATTCTTGATGAATTCTCTGAAATATAGAAAACATGGAATTTTAAACATAAATTTTAATTGTAAATCAAAAAAATAAATGAAAATATAAGACCGATCTTATTAAATACAGTGTTTATCTATGCCTCTAACCCCGTGTCGTATAAACCCGACTCCTTACCTCCTTAACATTAAGTATCAAAAATTTATGAAAAGAAAAGTCAACATATAATTAAGAGGTATCATATATGACAAATAAGAAGACAAAAAGAAAGAGTAACTATTTACGCCAAATTAGCATAATATGGAGTAGAACACTATCGTCTTCGACACTCTTCTAATACCATGGTCTACACAAATCTGTGTGAGTATGATATCGTCTTTGAGAGATGGAATCTTCGATGGAAAGAATATAAATTGGAAAATAAAAAAGATTGATTATATCAGTGTTTTTTTTATTTGTTGCAAGTATAATATCACATATACTCTGATTGACAAATATATTATTTAATTATTCTTGGCAAATATTATGATGATTTAATCATCAATCATCTATATTCTATATTAAAACTATAAAAGAATAACCACTTAACCCTAAACTTAACACGTGTCATCACCAGAGACAAAATATTCCCGCCTAACCTTGCTTAACCCTAATCCTAATAATTACGCTGCTCCCTTTTGGTCTATTATCATATCCTTCATTCACTCTGCCTCTCTATCTCTCCTCACCCGTCTGTTTACCCTAATCTGATCCGTTCTCTATCGCGCTTGATTTTACATCGCTCATTATTGAAGAGGAGTCTAATGCATGGTGGTAAGATTAATTTATATGTTGCATCATTTGCCTTCTTATCGTTCGTTTTTCCCTTTCTGATAAATAATTGAATTTCAATAGAGAAAATCGCATTGGCGGCGATTGATTCTGCAATTCATTTGCTTATAATTTGAAAATTACAGAGATCCCGTTATGAATCGCATGAGTATATGTAATTTATTATTGTTTTTATCGATTTGTTATCGTGTCCTTCTGTTCAAGATATCTTATTGACTCCTTGAATAAGTTTATCTATGTTTTCTTTGTAATTATTACTGTTTTCAATATTCTTATTACAGTTAGATTAAGGTTAGGAATTAGTATGGGACGGATCATTATTTGTATCGTCCCCTTCATTATCATTCCTGAGATTCTTTAGTTTTACCGAATAGTTCTAAAATTCTACTAATCTCATGGAAAAATCATATATCAAACAGGCATTCTTCATCCAGAAATTAGTGCTTACCGATGATTCCTTAATATCGATTAAATGCATGAAGTTGTTCCGTCCAACAATCGCCAATCTTGATGGTACGCTAATTGAGTTTTATCAGAGGTTATTTGCCAAGTGATTTCACAAGATCACTTTTCCACATTATTTGATACCTTTAAATACGTTTTCCGTCTATCTTTACTGCGTTTTCCCTTTCAACCTTTCTCTCAGGTTTCACTAAATGGACTTTAGCCTCTTGATCGAAGAACAATTAACACTATTCCATTCTCCTCTTAGATTATACAAACTCTCTGCCCTTGAAATGAGTTTGATTATTTATCAGGTAATCTGCTTAATACAAATTTTGTTCGAATTTGTCTTTTTAATATTTTTACTTTCTTTGATTTCTTGGTTATTTTCATTTTAACCTGATTTCTCTCTTTTCGACTGATTTAGTTTGTATGGGCCTTTCTTAATAATTCTTTTCACATACAGTTGTTGGTAGTAAATGATAAATTTTGACTTTTTGATCATTTTGATTATTTGGACTGGGGTAAAACGTGATTTTTTTTTTGTATATGGGGTATTTGACAGCTAAGTATGCTTTCCGAGTTAGTTGTTTACCTTAAATAATTGATTGAGATGAGGGAGTAAATTTCTAAGTTAGAAATTTGTGATTAAGCTACTCACTTAGTGCTATTTCTGTTGAGTGAATTTGTTTGATTGCGTTATGTTTTTAAATGTTGAGCGCTATTGTATGCAGTATGCAACGTATTACTCCTTCGTTCCGGTTGTTTGTTTACCTTTGATTTTGAAACATGTCAATTATTGAGTATGGATGCTCAAATTACCCATCAAAGGCATTTTGATATAAAAACGTAAACAATTGATTAAGACACCACAAAATGGAATAGTTAAACAAATGACCGAGACACGGGGATTAGTAAATATGTTTGAGTAAATTTTGCATAGTTAATTAATTAAGACCCAATTAAACGTCTAATCCTCTTAAAGTTTTAGCTTCCAGAAACACATTGTGTACACAACTGGCATACATGTCTTACATTTTGGTTGGAGTTTTGGTGGTGTATAAATGTATGATGAGATTCCCAGCATTTCATTATTTGAAATAGTCACATTGTTTGATAAGAATTGTTGCTTCCCATACTTAATACTCCACATATATCTATTTGGTGATCTCATCATATATCCAAATATTAGATCCTCCCTGCATATTAAGGGCTTTTCAACAACCGTTGCTTTCGGCTTTTATCATTATCATCATGATAATGGTAATTTAGGAATTTAATGCTTTATGATCTAAAATTACTAGGTTGTCAAATGTCTTGCCAATTACTAAATTATCGAAAGGTCGATTACATATTTGTTTTACAGTTCGTTCTCCCTTTTTTTTAAACTATTGTTACGGTTTTGTAACTTAAGGATCATCAAGTCATTTACTGGGTTTTACTTTAAGGAATCTTTTTTTAAAATAGTAGTCAGAAAAAGCTGCAAACTTCAGATCGACAAGGTCAATTATAGTGTCTGATTTTTGCTAAAAGTTCACTAGGGAACCAGGGGTTGATTTTCTACTTTGTTTTGTAAGGATAAATTATATAGTCATGATTGTTTATTTTCTCTTATTAATGCCACAATTTTTTCCCCCTTGATGTAACTAAATTGGAATGCTTTTAATCATACGAAGTAATATGTTATTCTCTTTTAAGATTACCCATCATTATTATCAATTGCCTATAACTTCACTTCAATATTTATTCCTGACTCTCGAGTTCATCTGATCTACTAATTACTTCATATACGCAGGAAACAATGGAGACAAGGTTGCAGCAGGTCAACGCGTGATCACGCAGGTTGATACATAAACTTAGACCCGAGATAAAAATAAACGAGCAAATGAGTGGCACACATCTACAAAAAAATGCGTTTTTTTTTTTACCGTTGCAAAGAATTGTTAGTGTAAAACTAAATTTTGTGACAAAAAGTTTTGTAGTGGTTTATCAATTCTGACATGGTAGCAAGTAGTATTAGTAGCGAGTATATATGTTAGAAAATTCTAACTTTTAATGTATTTGTAGTGGTTTGTCAATTTTGACATGGTAACATGTAGTATTAGTAGCGAGTATATATGTTAGCCAATTCTAACTTTTAAATTATTAGTAGATGACAAGTGAAAATAATGGAGGTGTATAATCAAATTTCTCACGAAAAACTTACATGATATTGAAAGGTAAACATATTAATGATACTCTAAATTGTGTTTTTAATATGCAAACAATTAACAGGGACAAACGGATTGATTTTTATTATATCCGTAAATTCTTTTAGGGCTGATTTATATAGCGATTTATGCATTATCTATGTATGTCCGTGCAATTTGCACGGGCCCTAAACTAGTTTCCATATATATATTTGAAAAGATTTTTTTTTTAAGTAGATTAGTTAGGCGGGAAAAATAGATATGAGAGTGATTGTGGAACTTCCATGTGTTTAGTGGTTCCTCTATTATACTTATAGATAGATAGATAGATAGATAGATACTTTCTTCATTCAACTTTTATCACCCCATTTCCTCAATATATGTGAGGAGTATTATGTTGAATTGGGGTGATAAAAGTTGAATGGAGGGAGTAGATAGATAGATAGATATTTGGAATTATTGAACACGAGGCTGAATGTGCACATTCCGACAAATGAGCAAGAAGATTATTGCAACATGCATACCATGCATAACAAGCACTGATCTATAGAATTTGGGAAGTTCGAAACATGTGTAGGATAGAGCCTCCTCATTATTAAGGTGTTCAAAGATGTAATGTGTCGGATACAAAATATATGTAAGGCATGGGTTTGAGATAAGTTTAGGGAATGGTATAGTAGATCACTGCTAATTTCCCTTATGTTCAATGTAAGTTGTTTTGATGGTGTAGATTAGATTGTTATTAGTTATAATACTAGGTTTGGTGCCCGGCTACGTCCGAGCTACCTTTATTTACCATTTAAATTTTATTTTCTATGAAATATAATTCGCTAAATTACACATATATTTACAATTTATATCTTGAATTTATGATGAGAGGTAAAATTAATCAATAAATTATGAGACAGATTTACCTCTCCCGCTCTTAATATTATTACTTTCACTACATCCCCTGTTAATCCTATTACGTTCACATTTCTTCGATTAATGTTGTTTATTTAACTACTCCTGCTATTTTTACGATTAAACCGTTAGTTTAGTCAAACTCATATATTTAAATAAATTAATTTTTTTTAAAATCGAATTGTTAGTTGATTTTTCATACTCCCTCAAAAGTAATGATTTTGGCTACTTTGGTACGGATGAGAACAACTAATAAAGTTCAAGGGCACAATTAGTACTATGCCATACGCAGGGGTACAGTTGGGAAAAGTGAAAACTTCGAGGGTATAAATGGAAAAAACCCTTTTTATTGTGAATAAAAGTTCTTAAAAATTGAAAATGGTGTATTTTAACATGGCATGTGAAGAACTTTATATAGAGTTGACTTTCACTACTCTCGTTGTCGTTGCTATTATTGTTGCTTTTACTACTTACATGGGTTGGTTACTATCATAGTAGTTAATAGTTGTATTAGAGTTATATATTTAAATAAATCTAAAATATTAGATTTAGAATATTATTTAAGAACAATCATTACTAATTAATTACTAATTAAATTAAAAATCTAATGAATTTGGAATATTATATTTTTTGGAAATCTGAATCGATTTACTTGCCTTTTAATAGTTTCCAAAATATAACATATACGAAAACTTGTCATATTCTAGTATTATTTAAATTTATACTTTTAATCAAAACTATATACTCCCTCCAATTCAACTATATACTCCCTCCAATTCACTATAATCACTACACATTCCCAAAACGGATTATTCAAGTAATACTACACTTCCTTTTTTGGTAACTTTACTCTTATTTTATTCAATCATCTCTCCTATTACCAAACCTCACACAAATCTTTTACTCTTATTTTATTACTTTCTTTAATATTTTGGTCTCACAATTCATTATTTAACTCCTAATAATTCATTCCTCTTTCCTACAAACAAACCCCACATTTGTCATTTATTGTTTAATAATGATTTTTTTATTGTTTAATACTCCCTCCATACCACACCAAAGGTTACAGTTGCCTATTTCGTCCGTACCATACCAATGGTTACATACCATAAATAGCCTATTATTTACTCTTATACCCTTTGTGGGCCAAACATTCCACCCAAATACTAACCCATTAATCCCCACCAACTCAACATTTAACAATATTTTAACTCAACTACCCCACCAACCCAACATTACTTTCCATATTTGCCCCTACTTTTACCCTCTTTTTTTAAATTCCGTTTTTTTTTACCATGTCACCTTTGGTGTGGTATGGAGGGAGTAATGGTTTTTCTTAAGTATTGTGCCAGGAAGAATTGTAGTGATTATAGTGAATTGGAGGGAGTAATATTTACATTGAAATCCCTTGGTTTCTGGAATTAATATATAGTACGGAGTATTGATTAATTATATTTGAAAAAAATAAAAAAAAATTACCACGCACGATCCTACCAAGTTGGACGCTGCACGGATAAATCATTCTTAGAGTTTAGATAAGCAATAACATTCAAAGTATAATTAAAATCGTTAATCCACAACATTCGAAGTATAAATTAGAATCGTTGCAAAAGTTTCTAAAAAGCGCATAGTCCTTCCAATACAGTAGAGAATTGAACGAAACATCCTCTTCCCTTTCCCTCTATTTCCTTCTCCTTCATCTCCTCCCGCCCCTATCCGGCTTCCTCACATAATTGCGGATCCAAACCCAACCTTAGGAAAATTGACATACCACCTCTATTTCCTTTCCTTCGATCCTTTTCAGCTTCACATTATTTAACCTCTGCCATTCTTCCCTCATCCACATTTGGCACTCATTAGCCGTTCCAGAAGGATTCACAAGCTGCCATTCCACAACCTTTTGTTGCTGCGCAACAAAATTTCTTCAAAATTAGGTCTGACCAGGAGTCATCAAAACACCTGGTTTTAACAAACTACTACCACAAACGTATAATGGGGAAAGTGTCTTACCCATTCTCCTATACATGGTCCATTTAGTTTCAAAATTGACTTAATTTCGTGTCCATGGACTAATGGCTTTGTCTCCCAAATGTTTTGAAGACCTGCAATATGATGGGGTAGTGTCAGGTACCATAGTTGGTGAAAATTATGAAGGCTCCTTACACTATGAACTCTAGTTCGTTTATATCATACTCCCTCCGTCTCAGCACATTCTTTACATTTGTTTTTTGACACTATTCACAACTCAAGAGAATCTTGAATATTCTCGACAATTTATAGTCATGTTGTTTAATGTTTGATTCGTCTTAGTGAGTACAATAAGAATATGAAACTTTTATAATTTTTATCAATGCAAAATTAAAGATATTGATGATGTAAAATGTGTCTCGACAAATGTGAAAAAGCAAACGCAAATAATCTTTTAATATATTTTTGAGACGAGGACTATTAAAACATCAATTGAAGAATTTTTTTTAAAGGAAGTAAAAATATATTTTTGATGCAAAAAATAAATTGGAAAATCTTTTAATTATTAATTTGGCAAAAAAATATCGCTAAAAAAATTATGAAAATAATATAATTAAATCTGTGATAAAAAATGCTATCATTAGAGTATAGATTTCACATAATTTGCACATATTAAAATTGTGCAACTCATTGTGTCCCACATCGAAAGTTTAGCATAAGGTGGGTGATTCTATGAGTATAAACTATAGTTTTCAAATTTCTTATTGATCATAATTGACATYTCTGATCTACTTTATACGTGTGTTGCATGAATCTAACAAAAGGCATAAGTATAATTAATCTAAGAGTATCAATAATTGAGACATAGTACTATCAAAACATCAATTAATTTTTTTTTTAACAGTATCAAATGATTGAGACGGGGGACTATCAAAACATCAATTGAAGAATTTTTTTTAACAGTATCAAATGATTGAGATGGAGAGTATCAAAACATCGAATGAGTTGAATGTTCGCCCAAAAAAATCCATAGCAATTAGAGGTGAGTCAATTTTTGTAACCCGTGCGTTAGGCATGAAATCTAGTAATTAATGAAAGCAAAGAAAATATCATAAACAAAAACAAAACAAAACAAAAACTCGTACCTTGTTTTGTGATCATGTCCTTCACCAACATGAACAATTCCTTACTCTTCTCGCCCTCCATTGGAGAACGTTCACGCATATAAGGATATAGTAAAGTGGATACAAGTAATGCCACTTGCCACAAGTCTTTGATTTCCCGCATAAGCAAGCCTAACAAGGAAAAGAAAAATATTAGTACCAATAATCAATCAGGCCAAGGTTAAAAGAAAAATATTAGCACCAATAATCAATCAGGCCAAGGTTGATTTATTTCAAGCCTACAAGGACCATATTGGAGATAAATCAACAATAACGCTATTTCATTCGATTATTAATATCAATTTCCCCTCATTAAAAGTGTGTTTCATGAGTTTCACGAGCTCCTGGTAGCTATTTGATACCCGTCGTATATGTGAGGAAGGATAGCTGGCGGTTTGAGACTGCATTTCAGTTACGATTGCGTTTCCACAAGAAATCAGCATCTATATTGTATATTTGGTATAAATTAGCATTTGTAGTTAGCTTATCCTAAGGCATTATGCATTTATGCCATATAAATACGAAATTAGTATGTAACCACAATTAACGAATGAAATATATGATCCTTATAAAATTCTTTCCATTTTCTTCCTTGTCCATTTTCAGTAGACCCAACTGATTCTCTCCACTACTTTCCTCCAAACTCGTCTCACCCTATCTCCTATGTCAATATCACCGTTCTCTTCTACCTCCTTCCTCGCCCTTCCATACACTCTATACCATACTTCACTCCCACGCCAGGTGCACCTCCGTGTGGGAGCTCCATCACCGCAACACCACACACTGGTCACAAGCCAAGTCATCCGTATGTTTTAGTCGATCATGAATACGGGCTCTAGTTGGCAACGCCCCTCTACACCCTATGTTACTTCGACAATTCATATGAGCTCACGTACCCGTGTCCAACCCTTCAAGCCGAGTCGGAGTAACATAGTCTACACCATTGTCGGAAGAATATTTTGACTCGTGGTAAAGAGGGCATCCTCCGTATGCTACCCCACACATCCTTAACACGCACATAAGCATATCTAGGCGTCTACTGTTGAAATAAATGTTCAACACGTGGTCCGCTTCGGGAGGCATAAACAATACAACAGCATCACAGCCTTAATCCAAGAATGATTTGATGATTTGGGGTAGGCTGACATGAATCATCCTTTGGAACCGCCATGGGTGAACGCACACCTCAAAAAGCGAAAATATAGAAAGAAAAATGGGAAAAACAAAAGGGGAGTGAAACATAATACAAAAGCAAGGGGAACTTATAGGTTTTAGAATCGAAGTCCGCATTCCGCTTATAAAAACTTAAAAATAAAAACTTAAAAATTAAATCGGGAATGAAGATTAAAACAATTTTGAAAATCAACCTTGTTCAATTTTATTTTATTTTTGCTTTTAGATCTTAGTTACAACACAAGTAACATAATTCAGTTTCTTGGATAGTTTAGTACTTCATTAACAATTGGATACAATCTATCTTCCCGTAGATTCGATCCCTACAAACACTAGCTACATTAGTTAATTGATATAAGTAGGTCTATTTTTAGAGGTTTGCAAACAATAAGCAAGAAAAAATAATATAAAGAGAAATAAATGATGAAACCTGTCAGTATTCGTAATTTTGAAGACTCTTGGCCATGTTGACCATTCTCTTCCGATGTAAGACGAGACATTATTTG
>JAGPOY010009337.1:5176-16409 GCA_018983105.1 Silene uniflora | reverse complement strand
CATTGGTGATGTTGACGAGGAGGAGAAAGGGGAGCCATTTAGGGCTATTGCAGCCCAGCCAATTAGACAGATTCCTAGTCAGGCTGGCGATTTGAAGGCTGCCCCGGTTGAGCACCGTCAGCAATCGCCGGCCTGCCCCCATCGACAACTCACTTGAAAGTAAATCCACCCCCACACCCTTCAATTCGTCATGCCACCCTAACTCTCTCATCACTGACTACACCTCACCATCCCTCTCTCCCCACCGAAAACATCCTTCAATTCACCATGCAACACCACCTAAACCTTAACCCTCTCATCATCGGTGACACCTCACCACCCCTCTCTCCCCACCAAAAACATCCTTCTTCCCCTTCCACTTTTTAAATATGTTTTGACTTGCACCTTATTTTCCTGCTTCACCCCTTTTCCCCTAATATCCCTTTTCCAATATGCACCTTAATTTAAATCCTATGAAAATCAACAAACAACAAATGTATGAGATGCACCTCTATATATGTCTCATGTACCAAAAACTCCTATCCTTTCTGCCTAAAACATTGCTGATTGCGGGAGAGTCATATACTCCTAACATTTAGCAAGTCCAAATAATGTCGAAACTTGCTATGTTGATCTGGCTTGGTAAACTTATCAACTTGGTATTAGCAGTACGCACTTTGTTCACCCTAACTCTCTACTCATTTCTCATAAAATGACACTTGATATCAATGTGTTTAGTTCTCTGGTGATAAAGAGGATCTTTTGTAATACTCCACTAAACCGAAAACGTTATTTGGGTGAGGTACCCCCTTGAATAGGTCCATCGATAGGCTTAAAATCTGATCAGTACTTAAAGGGATTGAAAGTACTACTCATATCAACAAAGTACACTTTATTTTCTGGTTATCGATGAGAAAAAATTTCACAGTTAAGTGTACTTCGCTGGGAGTAGTCTTAGGATGACTGATGCGAATGAGTAAGAACAAAATACGCTGGAAAGGACCCGTGTTAATATGTGGGTCATGTACACAACTTGACAAGTTACCATGCATGTGTAATCACTCTTGACCCTAGGTTTGGGTCGGGGTGTTACATCCGTGGCTATACAGATCACATTGAGACTGTCACTATAAACAATAACTTGATCATGATGCATGTAGTTCCAAATAATTAATCAGTCCCTTTAACCAGATTCCCGCTTTAGGTGATGTTGTCAACACCATACTCAACTTCTGTAGTAGATAACGTTACTGCAAGCTGCAATGTAGCCTTCTAACTAGCAACCAAACCACCAAGAGTGATAACATAACCGGTTATAATTCTTTACCGTTCACATCTCCATCATAATCAGAGTTAGAGTGACATTAGACACTCTTTATCACCTCCATAAACAAGATCCCATAATAGCCATTCGAAGTTGCGACTAACAGATTTAAGTTATTAAGTACAGAAACTTCACGTGGTACCCTCGAACTTTGTCATTTTGCACGTGGTGCCCAACTTTTTAAGTTTGTGCACATGATACCCTCCATGTTTGATTTTCATGCACAACATGCCATTTTTTGTCGCTATAAAAGAACTTAATTGTGCGTAACTCCTACACCGGAATTCAGAATCAGCCAATTTTTTTCCAAAGATGATTATCTCGTCATAATTTATGATTTGAGAAAAAAAAAATTTGTCGACTTACATTTTATAGGGTTTTTTTAAACGAAAATTTCAAATCAACCATATCTTCGGTCTTAAATTTCCGAATGACTATTTTTGTTTTATCAATCTATAGATCTCGAAGAGGTAATCAATTTGAAAAAAAAAATTAGTCAATTCTGATTTCCGGTCTATGATTTATGCTAAATTGAAAATTTTAAAAACGATAAAAAGGGCATGGTGTGCTTTAAAATTAAATCTTAAGGATATCATGTGCACAAACTTAAAAAGTTGGGTACAACGTGCAAATTGGCATAGTTCGAGGGTACCACGTGAATTTTCCGTATTAAGTATTTATTGTTGCCATTTGTAAAGTGTAAACCCAATATCTCACTTCTCTAAACAAACCTTGATTTGTACAGTGCAGCATTCACCACTCACCAGTCCTAGAGAAGCTACAACAGTACAACTATACAATTGAATTATTGTACCAAGGTATTACTCTGAGTTGTGCTATTAACTGTTGTTAAGTCGTATATTATAGTAATATTCCATATATTGTATTTCTTGTCGGTTTTCCATATTCTTCCGTTAATTCTTTCCCAAGTCACTTGTGTATATATAGATGCACATATTGTATTCTAAATCATTCAATTCAATATATTCAATCAATCTTTCATCAAATATTCTCTTCACATTATTTTTACATGGTAATCAGAGCTAGGGTTTTTCTCTAGCAACGTATGAGCAACGAAGAAGACGGCGCGTCTGAACATAGCATACATAGTGCATCAGACGGTTCTCAAGCAGTCTCTTCAGATTCAGAAGACGATTCTCAAGCGTTTTCTTCCGACTCAGAAAACGACGATATGACGAAGGATTCTAAGAAACTTAGTCCGTATTTTCTCTCGACTTCTGACAAGGCAGGAGACAGGTTAATCCTTGTCACGTTGAAGGGAGACAATTACGATGAATGGGCACTCAAGATGCGTGGAGCCTTGCGTGCGAAAAAGAAAACATGATTCATTGACGGAACGATTACGAAACCCGCAGATGATTCTGAAGATTTGGATGATTGGTACATGGTCAATGCCATGGTCGTCAATTGGATTTTTAATTGTATCGAACCTGATCTCGGTTCGACAATTTCTTATGTCGATGAAGCTAAGGATTTGTGGGACGATATTGAACAACGGTTCAGCGTTGGTAATGGTCCGAAGCTGCACAGGACAAAGGCTGCGATTATGGCTTGTAAGCAAGGCGACAATGAGACGATTACTGAGTTTTATGGTCGTCTCAAGAAGCTTTGGGATGAACTTGACAAGTTTGATCGTATACCAAGTTGTACCTGTGGTGGATGCAAGTGTGGTTTAAATAAACAACTTGACAAGAAACGAGAAGAAGACAAGCTTCATGATTTCTTGTTAGGGATTGATGCTTCCTATTCCACGGTGGCGTCTAATTTATTGTTACAGGAACCCTTGCCGTCATTAAATCGAGCATATTCTACGCTCATTCAGGAAGAAGGTGTGAAAGGGAAAGCCACCCAAGTCACGAGAAACTGAGGAGGTGAAAACAGGGTTGCTCCGATTGGCGGCTTTGCTGCTCGTTCTGTACCCACGGTTGCTGCTGCAAGACCACAAGAGGGCGATGACAAGGAGAATGAGGGCCGTCCCAAGTGTGATCATTGTAACAAATGGGGACATTACCGGAAGTCCTGCTACGAATTGATTGGTTATCCCAAGGGTTGGCGAGATCGAGGCAAAGGGACTGGAGGTGGTTATGGTCGTGGACGAGGAGGAAGCAATACTATGCAAGGACAAGGCAGAGGCGCAGCTAATAATTCACGTGTTAATGATGAACAATCAGCCGAAAATAAGGATCAATTTGTGACTGTTCCCAAAGAACAATGGGATGCTTATGTTAACAGTGCTAAAGCTTCTTCTTCAAATTCAAGGGTGCGGATGAATGGTAAGACGGATGATAATGAACTGTGGTTACTTGATTCGGGTGCTACGCACCATATGACAGGCTGTTTTAGTCTTTTACGAGATGTGCAGGATATAGAATCATGTATGGTGGCACTTCCAAATGGGAAGTATTCGACGGCCTCTAAAGAAGGCAGTGTCGCTCTTGGAGGCGATTTAATTTTACAGCATGTTCTTTTCGTTCCTGATTTTAATTGTAATCTCGTGTCTATATTTCAACTCACTAAAGATCTTAATTGTGAGATTAATTTCAGCAATAATGCTTGTGTCATTCAGGACCGCGTATCGAAGAAGACGATTAGCACGGGTAAGCAACGGGGAAGGCTATATCTTCTGGAAAGGGAGTCAGGCTATGGTGTCCACGCAGCATCCAAGGAACCGGATAATATGGAGGTTTGGCATCGTAGGTTAGGACATCCTTCAAAAAGAGTAGTTGGCCTTTTACCGTTTGTTGGAAGTAATAGCAGTAGTAAACATAATGCGGAACTTTGTGATGTTTGTCTGCGTGCTAAGCAAACACGGGAAAAATTCAATATTAGTGAGAATAAATCAAGTTCTATTTTCGAGCTTATTCATTGTGATTTATGGGGTGATTATCGTGTTTCATCTTCTTGCGGTAGTCGTTATTTCTTAACTGTGGTCGATGATTTTTCCCGAGCTGTTTGGGTATATTTAATCAAAACGGAAAATGAAGTCTCACAATTGTTACAAAATTTTGTGGTTATGGTAAAAAGGCAATTTAATGTTGATGTTAAGGTCGTTCGTTCTGACAATGGAACGGAATTCACTTGTTTAAAAACATACTTTGACAGTCATGGGATCATACACCAAACCACTTGTGTCGGTACATCAAAGTAGAATGGGCGGGTGGAGAGAAAACACCGTCACATTCTCAATGTAGCAAGGGCATTACGTTTTCAAGCGGGTTTACCGGTAGAATTTTGGGGCGAATGTGCTCTAGCAGCTGGTTATTTAATCAATAGAACACCGTCTGTCCTTCTAAAAGGAAAACCACCTTATGAGATGTTGTTTAATCAGGCTCCTCCGTATATTAATTTACGCATTTTTGGCTGTCTATGTTATGTTAAACATACCCGCAAAGATGGGGATAAATTTGCACCACGAAGCAGGCGATGTATTTTTGTTGGTTACCCTTTTGGTAAAAAGGGATGGGAAGTATACGATCTCGAGACTAAGGAGTTTCTTATTTCTCGAGATGTGATTTTTGATGAATTCGTTTTCCCATATCTTGATTCTGCACTTGAGAAAAATCGCTTTGTTAAGTCGGACAAAGGAGGCGACCCTTTTGGGTCTGATGATTTCGAGGATGGAGATATAATTCTGGGCGATGTGCCCGTTAGAATGGCAAATGAAGATGACGAAGACGAGGACGAGGAGGCCATTAATGATAGTCACGATGTTCCTGCTCAGCCTGCCTCTCCTAATCGACCTGAAACAGGGCCTGAAACAAAGCCTGACTCAGCGGCTGCACCAGAATTGGGACGAGGGAAACGCCCTCACATTCCGTGGTCCAAATATAGCAAAGAGGAGTATGTCACGGGTGGTGCTCGTGTCCTCCATGAGCTTCCAGAATATAGCCTTCCTTCCAATCAGCCCGTCAAGTCGTCTTCTTCAGGTATGCCTCATCCTTTAGAAAATGTTCTTACTTGGTGACAAGTTTTCTTTACGGCATCGTGTTTTTATTGCTGCTGTTGATAGTTGTGTTGAGCCAAAAACATTTCGAGAGGCTGTACAGGATAATCGGTGGTGCGAAGCTATGAATGTCGAAATTGATGCCTTACTTCGGAATGGTACTTGGGATATTGTGGATTTGCCTGCCGGGAAGAAAGCTATCGGTAATAAATGGGTTTATAAAATAAAATTACGAGCTGATGGTTCCGTTGAAAGATTTAAAGCTCGCCTTGTTATTCTCGGGAATCGTCAAGAGGAAGGAATTGATTTTTTTGAGACTTTTGCTCCTACCGCTAAAATGGTTACCGTTCGTGTTTTTCTAGCTATCGCGGCTGCACGAAATTGGGAATTACACCAGATGGATGTGCATAACGCTTTTCTTCATGGTGACTTAGAGGAGGAGGTGTATATGAAGTTGCCTCTTGGTTATTCCGTCGACGTTCCAGGTAAAGTATGCCGTTTAAAGAAATCATTGTATGGTCTCCGTCAAGCTTCTCGGTGTTGGTTCGAGAAGTTGTCCAATTCATTGCTTGCATTCGGTTTCCTCCAATGTATGTCAGATTACTCTTTGTTTTCTTATCATGCTTCCGGTATTGAGGTCTATGTCCTTGTTTATGTGGACGATTTAGTCATTGGAGGTAACAATGCGGACGGAATTCAGCGTGTTAAAGATTATCTTAGTACCTGTTTTCATATGAAGGATTTGGGTCCATTAAAGTACTTCTTGGGACTTGAGGTTGCTCGAAATTCATCCGGGATTTTTCTCAGCCAGCGTAAATACGCACTTGACATTTTAAATGAAACGGGTCTTCTAGGAAGCCGTTCTGATCATGTTCCCATCGAGCAAAATCATAAGTTAGCCGTGTCCAGTGATGCACTTGTAGCGGACCCAGCAAGGTATCGTCGTCTTGTTGGCCGTTTAATTTACTTGACCAATTCTCGTCCTGATTTGTCTTATAGCGTACACATTTTGTCCTGTTTTATGCATGCGCCACGGGAGTCTCATTGGCATGCTGCACTCCGCGTGGTTCGTTACATTAAAAGTCATCCGGGTCAGGGCCTATTGTTTCGGTCAAGGGCGCCTCTCTCCATGTCCGTTTATTGTGATGCTGATTGGGCGAGTTGTCCATTAACGAGACGATCAATCACGGCCTATTTTGTGTTGATAGGTGGCACTCCCGTTTCTTGGAAAACCAAGAAACAACCCACTGTTTCGCTTTCCTCCGCTGAGTCTGAATATCGTGCCATGGCCGCTGCCACATGTGAAGTCAAATGGCTCCGTGGAATTTTGCATTTCTTTCACGTTCCTATGAAGACACCAGCTAGTCTTCATTGTGATAACAAGGCGGCTCTTCATCTTGCGCGTAACCCGGTTTTTCATGAGCGTACTAAACATATTGAGCTCGATTGTCATTTTGTGCGGGATGCGATTCGCGACGGTCTTCTTGCACCAGCTTATATTCATACTTCCGACCAGGTTGCCGACATTCTTACCAAGGCCTTAGGGGCCCGTCAATTCATACACTTACTATCCAAGTTGGGCGTTGTCGATCCCCACGCTCCACCTTGAGGGGGGGTGTTAAGTCGTATATTATAGTAATATTCCATATATTGTATTTCTTGTCGGTTTTCCATATTCTTCCGTTAATTCTTTCCCAAGTCACTTGTGTATATATAGATGCACATATTGTATTCTAAATCATTCAATTCAATATATTCAATCAATCTTTCATCAAATATTCTCTTCACATTATTTTTACAACTGTTACATTTTCCGGACTTCCTCCGTTCCATTGAATTGTTTACATTTTCCAAAATTCTCCTCACATATTTTGAAAAACGTAAACAATTCAGCGGAAGAGAGGAAGTATCAGTTTTCGAAATGTTTCACTACTATTCTGGATAATATTAGTACAAATCTGTTTGGCTAAATGTTTGTTGGGTCTACGCGAAATGACAGAGACCACAAATGTTCCACTTTCGTAGATATTTTCACAACTTTGGAACATAGTTGTGTATGTTTTTTCCCCCAAAAACTCAACCGGGCCATGGCCTAGTTGACATGTGCTTAGCTTCGTCCCTGGACTGATCATGAATGTATGATTTATGAATGGCCGAAAGATTCTTCTCTAAGTGGCAGAACTGGAGAAAAGCATTGCAGAATGGAAACGAGTCAAATATCAGACGATGCTGTGATGGACGGAACTGTCGATATTCATGGGAATCCTGCTGACAAGAACAAAACTGGAAACTGGAAGGCCTGCCTATTTATCCTTGGTATGCGTATGCCTTTCTACTTATTATGAAGCACTCGATAGTCGTCCACCTGTTTCAGTTAAGTTATATTGTTTCTTTCTTAGTTAAATTCTTCAGTGTGACATTGTTTTATCAGGAAGTGAATTCTTTGAGAGCTTGGCAAACTGTGGAATGAGTACGAATCTCGTGAACTATTTCGTTGATCGTCTGAATGAAGGCAATGCTACTGCATCTACGAACATAAACAACTGGTCAGGGACTTGCTATATCTTACCTTTACTTGGAGCCTTTATAGCTGATGCTTATTGGGGTAAATTCCGTGTTACTGCCGTTTTCTCCGTGCTCTATCTCGTCGTGAGTTTCCTAATGACTCTTTCAACTTCATGTTTCCTGATTTGTTAATGTTAAATCCACAGTTTAAATTTTCAATTCAATGCTGATGTATATTATTGCAGGGAATGGTTCTGTTTACACTGAGTGCTTCAGTGAACGGGCTAAAGCCGTCATGCAGCGCAGACGGATGTCACCCAACACCACCGCAGATTGCAGTCGCATTCTTTTCCCTCTACTTGGTTGCCCTTGGATTTGGTGCAACTGAGCCTTGTTTCACATCATTTGGAGCTGACCAGTTCGATGAAACAGACGACAAAGAAAAGAATAAGAAAAGCTCTTTCTTTAATTGGTTGTACTTTACGAGCAACGTGGGTGCTCTTCTTGGTTCTTCACTGTTAGTGTGGGTCCAGAATAATGTTAATTGGGGATGGGGCTTCGGCATCCCAACTATAGCCATGGCTATTGCTGTAGTGCTCTTCTTCTGTGGGTTCCGTTTGTATCGGTTCCAGAAGCCTGGAGGGAGTCCCTTGACTCGTATTGCTCAGGTGCTGGTTGCAACTTTCAGAAAAATAAAGATCAAAGTTCCCGAAGAGAAAAGCCGTCTGTATGAGACAGCTGACGCGGAATCAAGTATTAAAGGAAGTCGTAAGCTGGAGTATACACACGAATTAAGGTGTGCGAATTCAAAATAATGATCTCTTATACTCGGTACTTTATTTCTAAATCACTAACTCTGAATTTTTCCGATTCTCAGATGTTTCGACAAAGCTGCAGTACCAATCGACAGTGATGACATGAGGGGAACTCCAAACCCATGGAGGCTATGCACCGTAACTCAGGTTGAGGAATTCAAAGCCGTAGTCAGATTGCTTCCCATTTTGGCAACTGGGATCGTTTTCTCGGCCATCTATAGTCAGATGAGCACCATGTTTGTTTTGCAAGGAAACACTTTAGACCAACACATAGGAACAAGTTTCAAAATCCCATCAGCATCGCTCTTAACTTTCGACATTCTAAGTGTCATGTTCTGGGTCCCAGTCTATGACCTTATGATCATCCCGGTTTTTTCAAGACTAACTGGTCACGAGCGTGGTTTTAGTCAGCTTCAAAGAATGGGAGTCGGACTGGTCATTTCAATCTTTTCCATGGTTACAGCCGGGATATTAGAAGTCGTAAGGTTAAACATGGTGAGGAAACATAATTACTACGAGTTAAAAACCATCCCCCTCTCGATATTCTGGCAAATCCCTCAGTATTTCCTGATTGGGTGTGCAGAAGTCTTCATCTGTATCGGGCAGCTGGAGTTCTTCTATGACCAGGCGCCCGATGCAATGAGAAGCCTTTGCTCAGCTCTATCACTCACAGCCATGGCTCTAGGAAACTACCTTAGCTCATTGCTTGTGACGATAGTCACAGACGTGAGCACAAGAGACGGAAAACTAGGTTGGATCCCGGATAACTTAAATAGAGGCCACCTTGATTACTTCTTTTGGCTTTTGACTGTCCTCAGCGTAGCCAACTTCCTCGCGTATCTCTGGATTGCTAAGTGGTACACATACAAGAAGGTTGTTGGAGCAGCCAACTGAGGTTTTAGTTTGTTTAATATAGTATGGAATTAGTGTGATTGTGTGATGCACATTGCCGAAAACACAAGTGTTTCATTCCGGTATTATTGTGTGAGTGTGTCACTGGTAATATTGTAAGTATACTAGGAATGGAATCGTCAAGAACTGTAAGCAATATTAATGTAAGTGTAGTACCCGAATAGATTGTGTAAATTTGGTTTTGGGTATTGCGATTGTTGTGACACTATCTCGTGGTCAACTGTCGAGGCTTGTAAGTTATCTACAGTCCTATGGATGATGGAATTGGGTGATGGACAGAGGCGCGATGAATTACGTGAAGGAGGAGTAGCTGAGAATCAGTTGTGTTACACGCTAGTTTGTGCAGTTCATTCAGGACACAAAAGATCTAAAGGGGACATGAGGACTTGAGGCTAATCAAGGGAGAGCAACAAAGACTACCCTGAAATATGCAAGATAAATTTAGTGATAGATTAGGACTGGGCCTGGCCCATTTGTGGAGTTGGGCTATGCTTAGATATGTAAAATTAGTATTTTTTTTTAGTTTTGCTTTTTGGAGGGTCGGGCTGGAAACGTTTAAACCGGGTGCGTCTGGTGTGGAAAGCGGGCAGGTATGAGATGAGGCCGGGCTAGCAACCTCGTCAAAAAGCAGTCAATGAGCCAGGCCGGGTCAGCTTGCACCATTGGCCACCTTTACCTGCCTGACTAAGTGGATTTATAGAACAGCCACTAGTGTTAATTATTTAAACATCAATCAAAGCTCTCCATTATCCCGTGTCCGAAAATGTGAATGTGTGATATGCTTGAGCGTTATAGTTTGTTGTGTTGTGGCCTTGTGGGTTTGGTTTGGTTATACAAACTACAAATCATATGAGTTGGTTTCAGTTCGATTCAACTTAGACCAAATATAGTTATCTTCAATGATCTCTCGGTCTCTAATCCGATCAAGTCGATTCAAATACATTCAAGTTTACGGAAACAAAAACGAGTTTTGAAGAGTTTAGATTCCTCGAATCAAGTCAAGCTTTTGTGGGGTGACCTACATTTAGGAATTGAGAGTGACATGTAACTAGAAACAAAAAATGTGTTGATTTAGAAAAACTAGCTCATCTATTAGACCATCCCCAAGCAAGGTCTTCAAGGAGGTCATGACCTTGCTTGGTCATGCTAATGGTGTAATTAAGCAAGATAATTGATGACCAAATGTGGTTAATTTGTGACCTTGTACAATAGAAGGTCAATTTGTGACCACTTCTCCACATTCTTGACCAAATTGGTGACCTACTAGGTGTCCCTATACCATTGGATAGAAGCAAATAGGAGAGAATGTTTGGGGGTAGAAAATGTGGGAAATGATTAAAAAAGATGGAAAGTAGAAAAAATGATTGTGTTGATGACCTAGGTCGCGACCTTTCTGCTTGGGATGGTGAAAGTAGGTCAAGATAAATAAAGTGAGATTATAAGAGTAAAATCGGGTCGTGACCTAATTAGCGTGACCGCTGCTTGGGGATGGTCTTACATTTTACAATGAATGATGATGATTCCTGGGATTACCAACACCAAGAAAACAGCAATACCTCCACTACAACAACCGTCAAGTTGTGGGCACACATTTTCACAAATTCATAAATTCATAATTCCTCCATAAATAAATACTCTTCTCCTTATTTCAAAAAAAGAAAAAAAATACTCTTCTCGTATATCCTTCTACACCATATTATTCTAAGTCAAATCAATACTCCTGCCTACATCAAA
>JAGPOY010009335.1:0-10321 GCA_018983105.1 Silene uniflora | reverse complement strand
ATGGATCGCTCGAAAAGTTTCTATATACCGGGGATAAGTCCGATAACCAGCATTCCCTTGGATGGGAAACCCTATTTGAAATTGCAATTGGAGTTGCCAAGGGTTTAGAGTACCTTCACAAAGGGTGTAACACAAGGATACTACACTTTGATATTAAGCCTCACAACATTCTTCTAGATGAAAACTTCTGCCCGAAAATTTCAGACTTTGGGCTATCCAAGTCATGCCCTCAAAAGGACAGTCTCATATCCATGTCGGAGGCTCGAGGAACAATCGGGTATATTGCTCCTGAGGTATTCCTTAAGAGTTTTGGTGGTGTGTCGTACAAGTCAGATGTCTATAGTTACGGAATGTTGGTCCTCGAAATGGTAGGTTGTCGAAGAAAAGTTGAGGTTGAAGGAGAAATTAGTAGTGAACAGTCTTTTCCTGAGTGGATTTACAGGCAGCTCGAAGCAGGGGACGAGAATGAGCAGGAAAGTGGATTGATTCATGAGGAAATGGAAATGCAAAGGAAGATGATAGTAGTGAGTTTATGGTGTGTCAAGACTAACCCGTCGAGTAGGCCTCCAATGAGTAAAGTCGTTGAAATGTTGGAAGGGACACCTGAATCTCTACAAGTTCCTCGTGCTGCTTCTTTGTCTATGTCGCTTCAGTCGCAGCACAGGGCAGATGGCGGCATCAGCAGCTTTTACGATCAACAACAGTCGAGATTAGGTCCCAATAATCAGTTCTCAGATCAATAATATTGATCCTAGTATTTTGTCCATGGTCTCAAGGATTATTTTCAAAATGTAGTTCCTACGAACGACCTACATCACAACTCACAAGGAAGATGTATTTTCAGTTTGCAAGTCTTGTACTCCGTATATAAATTATAAAACCGTCTCATATAAGTTTTTGTAATATTATGCGGAGAAGTTACATGTATCATGTTTCGCTTGTTTTGCTTATTCACACATAAAACAAGTGAAAATAATTGCTTAGACAATGCTGATGATTAGCTAAAAAAATTCCCTTCTATGGATTTAAAGGAAACTATATGTGTCTGTGTGTATTTTTGATAACAGGCTTCTTGTGTTTTGACTTCTGATTACAGATAAATGCATCAAGTTTCAGGGGAAACAATACTAACTCAGTCAGAAACCTACCAAGTTAAATTTCTGCCGGCTTTGTTGTTCCGAAACTCATGGCCCCTGATTCGTATCCTGGATGAGTAACAAAGTTGAATTTTTCGAATTTTGATGTGAATTTCGATTGACCCTGCCAGGGCCGTCTGGGACATTTTCGAGGCCCTGTACGAAATTTTAAAATATGGCCCCTCGTAATTTTATATATTACACACTCGTATAAAATATATACAAGCATGTACTATTCAATACAATTTTCCGTGAGATTTGTTCACTAATTAAATTCTAATCAAATATTTATTTTTAATATTTTGGAAGTTAATGAAGGTTGGAGGGTCTTACTATGATAACTTGTTTTATTATTAATATCGATCCAGCAAATATATTGTATCCTATTAGTCAACCAAACAAGTTAAAACTTTGCATTGTATATCAATTAATCAATCACACGAATTTTAAGAAAATAAGAAAGGAACACAACAAATAGCTATATTTAAAAAAAAAAAATTAGTGAAGTACTGTACCCATTATTCTATTAGCAAAGAAAGCTTCCACCAAAAACAATGATGCTAGATGGTATTACCCTCACTTTAAGTAAAATGTAATTAAAAGGAATCGAACCCAAGACCTAAGAAACAAAAACTTGTGCTGCTACCAACCGAGCTACTTACACTTCACGCATATTTAACACGCAGTCTTTTATATATTCATTATTATACTGCATTTCCAGAAATTGGGCCCCTAAAATTCGGGGGCCCTGTTCCGTTGTACCGGTTGAACAGCCCTATAGACGGCCCTGGACCCTGCCCGATGAGAATAACTCAATCAGTATTGAAAAAGGTAATAGCAGCACCATATCTTAGCCGCATCATCACTAGCCGTTGCTAGCATCTCCCTCCTTGGAAAGAAATAATCTCCCTCCATAAACCGTAAATATTATAGCTGTTGTAATTTTTGTTTCCGTAAATAGATGGACTCTTCATGTATATATAGTGAGTTCATATTATTGTAATAGTAATCAGAATTGAATAACAATCTTATACGTTTCCCACAATATTGATCTTATAATATGATATCAGTAACAGGTTTACAATAACTCTATAATTTTCGCAATTTTTTCTCCAATCTTGATCACTGGGTTCGTTTATTCGTCATGACGAATCCCAACGACAAACTCGGTGAATCAAAACATACAACTTCATATCAATTAGTTCATGTCGCAAATACCAGCGCCAATATTACTCAAATCGTTTTTAATGGAAAAAATTATGATGAATGGTCTGGATCATTCAAACTCGCCTTGCTTGCTAAAGGAAAACTTGGTTACATTGACGGGACGGTGCCAAAACCGGAGCCTTCTGCCTCTAATTTTGAATCCTGGCGGTCTACCAATGCCCTTGTCACCGCCTGGATTTACAACTCCATTAAACCATCTCTCGGGAAGGCTATTTCATGTCGCCCATAGGCCAAGAAAATGTGGATCGACATCAAGAATCGGTTATGCCAAGGTAACGATGCGCGTGTGTATCGGCTAAAGGCATATTTAATGGCCTGTCGACAGGGAGCTACTGAGTCGTTGCTTGACTATTACAACCGGATTACCATTCTCTGGGATGAAATCTTGGAATATGAACCACTCCCGGACTGCTCTTGCTCTACTTGTCCGTGCGATTGGGTTGTCAAGATGGATATGCAGCGGGACAAGAAACGAGTTCGCAATATTTTAATCGGTCTAGATGCTCGATATGATAATGCCCGCTCACAAATTCTCGGTACTACTCCTCTTCCTTCTTTAGATATCATTAATAATCGTCTTTTACAAGAAGAAGGGGTAGGGGTACGTAACTTGTCTAAAATTCATGCTGAACCCAAACGGCCAAGCCTGATGTCTTGGCTTTTGCCACTTCGCTCAAAATTTTTCAATACTGTTATCATGATTCGTCTAATCATCCTACATCCAAATATTTTTGTATTGCGTGTCAAAAACCCGAGCATTCTCTTCAATACTGTTATCATGTTATGGGAAAATTTTCCGATTGGTGGGGTAATCGGCCCCGAAACCATATTTCTATTAATCCCAATAATACGGATGTTAGCACTCTGGTCTCTGGTTCAGTCTCTGTTTCAGAGGCTCGTGGTAGTGGTGATCTTGATCGATCCCGACAAAGCAATCATAATACTGCCCCCCGAGCACATATGGCGTCTGGACAGGTATTGTCACAAACCCCAGCTGCCGCCGCATCCTCTTCTCTGTCCAATCTAGACAATACAGACCATAACTCTCTTAATTCCATGGAACTCCCTGAGTTGAGTTGGCTATGGCAGCAACACAAAGGGGACTCGTCTGTTCGTCTTCACAGTAATGTTTCTTCTATTCCTTTATCGTCATGGATTATTGACACGGGAACTTCCCATGTAACATCTCGGATTTTCGGGTCTCACTCGGTGTTCCACTCGACCGAATGGATAGTACTCGACCGAGTACGTAGATCCACCCGACCGAGTGGATTGTGGTCACATTTGGTAAAGTTCCTGCTCGAGGCTCACTCGACCGAGTAGCCCTCTACTCGACCGAGTATATCCTTATACTCGACCGAGTATCCTCCACTCGACCGAGTAGAACTTCCACTCGATCGAGTGGACTGTCGCTTTCGCTCAAATCGTCCGCATGTGATCCTTGTCTTTTGTTCTTATGATTGTTGACCTCTTTTGACATTACAAATCTGATTTCTTCCTTAAAATTTCTCCCATTCCCTCATTTCTTATCCTCACATCTCATTCAAACACATTAGTTGGGTTTTAGAGAAAGAAGTGCTAGATCTCCTCCTTATTCCTCCTTATTTCTTCATATTGGAGCTAGGTAAGTACTAATTACTCTCTTAATCTTTATCCTCATCAAGCCCTAAGTCCTTGTAGTTGTTAAGCTAGGGTCTTGGGGGTTTGTTATAAGGGTTTTTGAGATAAATAATTATGGGGCGTTTGGTTAAGGGTAGTAAAGAAAGGGAAAGGGAATAAAAATCCCCCATTCCCTTTGAAGTTGTTTGTTTGAGCATTTTGCCCATTTTCATTCCCCACTCCATTCCTCTCTATACCTCCAAATCTCTCTAACTCTATTCACCCACCCCCCCTAGGGTATGGGATTTCATTCCTTACCTTACCCCCTCCAAACTTGAATGCCACCATAACCACCATTGTATCAACCACCAATACCATCGGAACAACCGTTGACACATGTCACCCACACCACAACAACCGGCACTCCTCTACCGCTCCTTGCCGGCGACGCGTTCCGGTTATGCTGCTTGCCGGCGACCCGCGTTTTATACCAATGACCCACCAAAAACCACCATATTTGGTGTTTTGAGGAGGGTAGAGTGGTTTTAATGTTTCATAGACTGGTTTAATAGTGTTTTAGGTGGCGATTATGGAGGTGTAAAAATGATTTTATAGAGTCGAAGAAGGGAAGATAGTGGTCCTGCGTGGGATGGTCTGACTCGCCGGCGGTAGGTCCAACACGCCGGCTTCAGGCGACCTCAGGCATGCCGGCGTGGGTCACTATGGTGGTAGTTGATGTTGATCATTGGTTGTTGGTGGTGGATGGTAATTGGATTGACCGATTGATGATTGTTGTTTTTTGGGTTTTTTTTTTCCATTCCTGTACAAATCTAGCCAAACAAGTGAGAAAATGTAAGGGAGTTCATTTTCTTACCTTTCCTTTGCTTTCGATTCTCTTTCTGATTCCCTTTTTCTTTCCCTTGTGCGAACCAAACGCCCCCTTAGTATAACTTAGTGTATGTTGTGTAGTAATAGTTGTATGATTTATTAATGTAGGGAGCTTCATAGAGGAGCACTTCTAGGGTTTTTATTTGGAGCTTTGAGAAGATTGAAGGTAGGGATTCTCTCCCTACTAGCTTGATGATATGCATGTTGTATTAATAATGCTAGAAATCACTATTCACCTCATTAGTTGCATTATAACATGATTAGGATAATAAGAATGAAAGTTAGTGTAAAATGGTTGTTATGAGATAAAAAGGAAAAGATGGATTTATATAAGTTGTTATATATCGAAAATGGTAAGTCACATGTTTATTGTATGATTATTCTTGTTGTGATGTTTCTTTGTGATGAATCTTGGATATGAGGTGTTGTGATAAAAGGAGGATTGTTGAGGAGACGGAAGGCGGTTGGGAGACCGTCTTCCGCTTGAGTCGCCCTTTGGAGCTTCCCACTCCAAAGGGGATGTGCACATTGATGGCTTGAGAATGGAGGGGCTCATGTAGTTGAGACATGACGTCCGGCGGGGGAACCAAGTCGCTCTCGGGCCCGGTACCACCGACGTGTTCGGAGTACCTTTGGTTTGAGGTGTCGTGGACGTGTTCTTGGCACCCGGTGACGATTGTGGATTGGATTGTGTTACCTTATTTCATTTATATCGCATTCATTCTCACATGTTAGGTTAGGAGCATTTTTAGTAGAACATATGTATTGTCAAGCTAACCTTGTTTTAAATAAATGTTGCTGACCATATGGTATTTCCGATCTTATGGTAAACAGGTTGACAGGTACTTGCTTGTGGTAGCTTGAGGGCTTGGGAGCGGTCTTCACTTATCGTCACCCTTCTAGTTTATCTTTTGATGTAATCGTCATGTAGACAAGACTTGAGTAGTAGTACACTTTTATTCGAGGTGGCTTAGTCCACCTCCGTATTTGTATGATTTAAGAATCCGTTTTTATTTATGTATGGACGACTAAATTCATGCTTAAAAAGTAATTCCATACCTTTGGTTCGCACTACATACTTGGATTTCCCAGCATGTGACATCTTCAAGGATCGAGTTGGCCCAAAGGACGGGATCCGACCCTTGGGGGTGTTACATCCCATCATATGTCAGGTTATCTATCTCAATTTTTAATATCCGTTCTATACCGCCTCTCTCAGTTGGGCTACCCAATGGCGATGTTACTGTCGCCACACAATCGGGTGACATACGATTGTCATCCCGACTTGTTCTCAAAAATGTTTTATACGCTGCTAATTTACATTGTGATCATTTGATATCCGTGTCTAGTCTTTTACTCGATTAATACGCTCACCATTCAATTTTCTCACAAATTATGTCTCATACAGGACCGTTCCTCGATGATGGTGATTGGGGCGGGTGAGCAACATGAGGGCCTCTACTCTTTGACGGGCGTTCGAGACGAAAAGGCTAGAGCATATGCGATCGGTTCTATTGATTCCGTCGAATTATGGCATAGAAGGTTGGGGCATCCATCCTCGAATATTTCTAATTATTTGCCTTTTATTTCCACAAATTCTCGTTCTAATTCTCGTTTTCATAGTAAGACTTGTGATATTCGCCTCCGCGCGAAACAAATGCGTGAACATTTTTCTTTAAGTTCGAATAAAGCAAATTCTATTTTCGATTTGATACATTGTGATCTTTGGGGTCGTTACTCTAAAAATGGATCGTGTGGGTCTCAATATTTTTTAACAATAGTTGACGATTTTTCAAGGTCTACTTGGGTATATTTGTTTAGTCATAAAAGCGCCGTCCAACAAACTTAATTAAGTTTTTTCGCTATAGTTGAACGACAATTTAATAAAAAGATAAAAATTTTGAGAAGTGATAATGGTACCGAATTTACATCTCTTATAAATTTTTTCAATAAAAATGGGGTCCTTTTTCAAACATCTAACGGCGACAACCCTCAACAAAATGGCCGGGTATAACGAAAACACCGACACATTTTAAATGTTGCTCGTGCTCTCTTATTTCAAGCTAGTCTACCTATTTTCTTTTTGGGTGAATGTGTCTTAGCTGCCGTTCATTTAATAAACCACACTTCGACACCTCTTCTTAAAGGAAAAACCCCTACGAAATGCTTTTTAACAAACCTCCTACTATGGAGAATCTTCGTATTCTCGAAAGTCTTTGTTACGCAACAAGTCTTAATCGTACTCGAGATAAATTCGCTTCTCGGAGTAGAAAATGCATTTTTGTTGGTTATCCTTTTGGAAAAAAAGGATGGCGCATTTATGATTTAGACAACGGGCCCTATTTTGAATCCCGCGATGTGGTTTTTATTGAGCATGAATTTTCGTATCAAACTCTCAATATACATGACGAGAATGACTCTTCTTCATTTTTACGTGACACTTTCCAACCTATATATAGACCATGTTATTCGTTTTAATTCACCAAACTCATCTTCTAACACCCCGTCTTCTATTACTTCCTCATCTAACCCAACATCATCCACTGACCCACTCGCCGGCCCAAACACAACATCCACCCTCGAACTCGAAAATAATCAAACCAACACAGCCAAACATGACAACACTCATATCGACACAGCCTACTCTACCAACTCTCCAACAAACACAGCCCAACTCGACAACACTCAAAACAACACAGCCCGTCTCGACACCACTCATACCGACACAGCCCAAACCGCTGCTCCCTCTGAATTGGGCCGTGGTCATAGACAGAAATTCCCCAACTCGAACCTAAGGGATTTTTTTCGCCCGTCTCTTCGCCCCTCGTCTCACTTTCATAACGTCACTCAATCATCGTCTTCAGGTACCCCTTTTCCTATCTCTCATTATACTCCCTCCTATTCGGAATAACTGTCACATTGTCCATTTTCGTCTATTCACAATAATGTCTCATTGTCTATTTTTGGTAATGTTTTATACTTATTTTAATCACTTCAACCCACAACAATACCCCACTTCACCCTATAACAATACTTATTTTAATCACTCCACTCACAATAATACCCCATATTACCTTCCCTCTCTCCAATTACCTCACCCCACTACAATACTTTACATTATTTAACTCATTTCCTTAATTCTTGTGCCATCCTCAAAATGGGACACTTATTCCGAATATGAGTATTAATTATGCTAACTTTTCTCCTAACCACAAAATTTTTCTATCGGCCGTGACTAACAATCACGAGCCTAGTTGTTTTAAAGAAGCAAGGCAGGTTCCCGAATGGAAGGATGCTATGCGCCTTGAAATAGAGGCTCTCGAGAAAAACAATACTTGGACTCTCGAAGATTTACCTTCGTCAAAGAAAGTCATTGGTTCGAAATGGGTATACAAAATAATATATAACGCCGATGGTACTATTGAGCGCTACAAAGCTCGCCTAGTTGTAATGGGGAACCGCCAATTTGAAGGAGTTGATTACAATGAAACATTTGCTCCAACCGTTAAACTTGTGACCGTTCGCACTCTTCTAGCCATAGCTACATGAAACCGCCTCCCGGCTTCCATCCTCAACTGATGGTCGGGCATGTGGTCTTCGCAAATCACTTTATGGGCTAAAAAAAGCTCCTCGTTGTTGGTATGCTAAACTTGCTTCCGCCCTTCTTGCCTATGGTTTCAAGGAATGACCATATGATAATTCCCTTTTCTCCTTTATTACTGCCACAACCGAAGTGCATCTCTTGGTCTACGTCGATGATCTTGTCATATGCGGTAACAATTCCGACATGATTACCAAATTCAAAAGTTATCTAAGCTCATGCTTCCACATGAAGGACCTTGGTGTACTTAATACTTTCTTGGGCTCGAAATTGCTCGCTACAACACGGGAATATTTGTATCTCAAAGAAAATATGCTCTCGACATACTTATTGAAACCGGTTTAATTGGGTCCAAACCCGCATCTATCGGCCGTGACTAACAATCACGAGCCTAGTTGTTTTAAAGAAGCAAGGAAGGTTCCCGAATGGAAGGATGCTATGCGCCTTGAAATAGAGGCTCTCGAGAAAAACAATACTTGGACTCTTGAAGATTTACCTTCGTCAAAGAAAGTCATTGGTTCAAAATGGGTATACAAAATAAAATATAACGCCGATGGTACTATTGAGCGCTACAAAGCTCGCCTAGTTGTAATGGGGAACCGCCAATTTGAAGGAGTTGATTACAATGAAACATTCGCTCCAACCGTTAAACTTGTGACCGTTCGCACTCTTCTAGCCATAGCTGCTGCAAAGAATTGGCGCCTACACCAAATGGATGTTCACAATGCCTTTCTTTATGGTGACCTCCAAGAGGAAGTATACATGAAACCGCCTCTCGGCTTCCATCCTCAACCGATGGTCGGGCATGTCGTCTTCGCAAATCACTTTATGGGCTAAAAAAAGCTCCTCGTTGTTGGTATGCTAAACTTGCTTCCGCTCTTCTTGCCTATGGTTTCAAGGAATGACCATATGATAATTCCCTTTCCTCCTTTATTACTGTCACAACCGAAGTGCATCTCTTGGTCTACGTCGATGATCGTGTCATATGCGGTAACAATTCCGACATGATTACCAAATTCAAAAGTTATCTAAGCTCATGCTTCCACATGAAGGACCTTGGTGTACTTAATACTTTCTTGGGCCCGAAATTGCTCGCAACAACACGGGAATATTTGTATCTCAAAGAAAATATGCTCTCGACATACTTATTGAAACCGGTTTAATTGGGTCCAAACCCGCATCTATACCAATGGAGCCCAACCATCGTCTAGCTCTCTTCACGACAGACCTTCTTCGTGATCCCCAACCCTATCGACGTCTTGTGGGTCACTTGGTATATCTATCCATTACTCGGCTTGAGCTCATCTACTCGGTCCATATCTTAGCCCAATTCATGCATGCCCCTACCGAAGACCATTGGAATGCAGCTCTCCAAGTCGTCAAATATCAAAAGAATTCTCCGGGTCAAGGTATACTACTACGGTCTAATTGTGATCTTCGTCTTCAGGCATACTGCGATGCCGATTATGCTAGCTGTCCCACGAGTCGGCGGTCTATCTCGACCTACATCGTCTTCCTTGGTTCTTCTCCCATCTCGAGGAAAACTAAAACAAAAAAAACAACGTTCTCCACATCTTCCGCCGAAGTTGAATATCAAGCCATAGCCTACTCCACACGCGAACTAATTTGGCTCAAAGGTCTCCTCACTTCACTCGACATCCACCACGATACTCCTATTGAGCTACACTGTGACAGTCAATCAGCTATGCATATCGCCCGCAACCCCGTTTTTCATGAATGTACGAAACATATTGAGGTTGATTGTCATTTTATAAGGGATGAAATACAAAAAGGGATCATCACTACTAAATACGTCCATACAAAAGCACAACTCGTTGATATCTTTACAAAAGCCTTGGGACGCACTTTC
>JAGPOY010009324.1:0-14949 GCA_018983105.1 Silene uniflora | reverse complement strand
TTTCAAGGCTAAAACACGCCATTACGTATGGCGTGTCTTCAGTTCCCCAGGTCCAGTAGCTACTGCTTCTCCAACAAAAATCCAACACTGAAACACGCCATTACGTATGGCGTGTTTACACCTCCTAAACACGCCAATACGTATGGCGTGTTTGCCTGCGAACAGGTTCGTGAAATACGAGCCTACGTGGACACCATTTTGATATATGTTTTTTAATTCGACCCAAATTGACTAATCTTTTATTTTTAAGCATTATTTCAAAAACGGATTCATGGAAAGTTTGGTGTAGATTGGAGGGAGTACATCTTAACCTAACATGAAAAACACCAGATATGTAGTGAAAATTCAGATCTAAGCAATCATCATTACCATTATCATCATCAATTCATCATCATATAATTTCAGATCTAAGTTAAACTAAATCTATCTCCACCAATTTCACTTTTTTGCCCGTTTTAATCTCTTCACTCATCCCTCTTTCTCCTCCATTACATTACTCTAATTTATTTATTAAATAATTAATTAATTAATTAATTTCAGGGACCCATTGATGAACTACTTGTGATTGTAATTTGTAAGTCAATTCATCTTGGTTCCCACTAATTTCCCTAAATTAATTGAATCAGTTTTCTACCCATCACTTTCAGGATTCAACTTCATTTATTGGGTGAGTTACATTCTCTCTGCAACTCATTTTGATTGAAATCTATAACTTGTTTCTGCTTTTTTATTTTGATCTTTTTGGATTTTTTATTTTGATTAATGCTGCTGGTTTTCCCAGTTTCGCTTATGGCATTACTTGTTCGCCCCTGCTGAAATTTTTAGCCCTCCTCGGGGCGAAACCCATATGGTCAATTAGCTAGTTTAAGAATATTATGGTTGGAAATGGTTTAAAAAGATGTTTATGTATCAATTGAACCTAAATTTAGGTCTGAAGATAGTTGCTTTTGTATTGCAAAAGTAATGTAGTAGGCTTGATTTTGATTTTGATTTTTTCGGTTTATTTGGTTGATTTTGATTAATGTTGGTAGCAAAACTAATGTGATCAATTAGCTAGTTTGATTATATTATGTTTGTAAATGGTTTTGGGAGGGGTTTATGTATCAATTGAACCTAAATTAGTTATAAAGATAGTAGCTTTTGTATTGTAAAAGCAATGTGCTATGTTTGATTTCGATTTGTGGGGGTGTGTTTTTATGTTTATGGGTTGTAATTGCTAGATGCTGCTAGCAAAACCCATATGATCAAGTTGCTACTTCGAGAATATTATGTTTGGAAATGGCTAAGGATGGTGTTTATGTATCAGTTGAACATAAAGTTAGTTGCTTTTGCGTTGCAAAGGCAATGTGGTGTATTTGATTGTGATTTTTGTTGGGTGTGTTTCTATGTTTCCGGGTTTAATTGGTAGATGTTGCTTAATGTTGATAGCAAAACTGAAATCGCATATGATCAAGTAGCTCGTTTGATAAGATAATGTTTGGAAATGGTTTGGGAAGTTGTTTATGTGTTAATTGAATCTAAATTAGTTTATAAAGATAGTTGCTTTTGTATTGAAAGAGCAATGTATGATGTTTGATCTTTTGACTTGGATTAGTGAAACCCTCAACTAGGCTTAGGAAAAGTGAAATTTTACAATTTTACATTTTGGTTAATATATCCCGTTAATTAGGTTCATAATGTTCTTAAATACAAAGGGAATCAACATTGTTTGCTAAAGATCCATGCTTTTTAGTGCAGTACTCTAGTAGTGTAATGGGTGTCAGCTGACGGATTCGTGGAATGGTGGTTGTATTGTCCTTGAATTGGGGAACGTTTAGTTAGTACTTTTTGGAGGAAGTGATGAAGGGATACTTCTCTAGAAATTGAGAAATGTGAGATGAGTGGTAATAAAATCAGAAGAAATACATAAATAGCGGTTAATGAGACCCTGCTTGTAAAAATTAACCTTGTTTCATTAGCATTCTACTTGTTATTCATATACTTCAAAGCCTCTATTTAAACTACTTATTTCTGTAAGATGATAGACGTGATAGAAAATATTGGAATTGGATACAGTTTTGGTTTCTGAAATTAAGAGACTCGTATAAGCTTAATGCAATGCTCCTTACATCATGAGAAAACAAACCTTGAATTTATTTTTGCTTTGTTACTATATCACTTTCCCATAAGGCCATGATTAAATTTGCATTGTGGCTGTTGGTTCACGTTCTCCTTCGGTGACAAGTTTTCCATCGGGGAGTCAAGCACGCAACAGTTTCACCACATTTAGGCATATGTCACAGCGTCATGCGTACTGTAGAACTGGTTTGATTTGTTTAGCTTGTTCTGTTTAGGGGTTAGTTAATTTTTTGGATTTTTAGTATCCTTTGCATGTAATGCCGGCTCCTCTATTTCCTTTTCCTTCTGACTCGAGTTTGCTTTAGAAATTTGCTTAAGTTTATTTTCCCACCTCCCTTTGCAAAGAATAGAACAGGAAAGACTGGATCTCTTTATTGATGCTTGGATCTACTGAATTTTGTTGCTTCTTGATTCGGTTGGAGGCATTGGCTTTTTCCTCTTTTTCGATTGGACAAGAGGACTTTTCTGTGTGTTTGCACTATGCATAATAAGCTAACTTCTTTAACATATTTGCTTACTATCTCTAACAATCACATTTTTCGTGGCAGTGCTCTTTCTTTTCCCTGAGTCAAGAACCCATTATGTGGAAGTTCAAGGCTTTTGCGCAGAAAGAACCGGCAGGCCTCGAGGGCCGAATAATTGACATTGGTGACATCAAAGTTCAAATAAAAAATGTCATTGCTGAAGGAGGATTCTCATCTGTCTACTTGGCAAAAGATGCATTGAATCCATCGAAGCAGTATGCTTTGAAGCATATCATATGCAATGACCAGGAATCATTGGATCTTGCAATGAAGGAGATCTCAGTGTTGAAATCACTCATAGGACATCCGAATGTCGTAACTCTGTATGCAAGTACTATTTTGGACATGGGTAGGACAAAGGAAGCGCTCCTTGTGATGGAATATTGTGAAAATTCTCTTGTAACTGTTCTAGAGAATCGAGGGGCTGGTTACTTTGAGGAGAAACAAGTCTTGAGTATATTTAGGGATGTCTGTAATGCAGTCTTCGCAATGCACTGCCATTCTCCACCAATTGCCCACCGGTAATAACCGCTCTTTTCTCATGATTGACTAGATTATTTTCCTTGCCAAGCTATCTTGCTGCCCTTTAATGCTGCGATGTCTGTTTAATTTTCTTTTTGCCAAAAAAGAATTTTTTTTTGCTTTAGTGCTAGCTTGATTGGTCTAATTATTCTATTAATTGTTGCTGTCGTTAACATCCAGGGAAGTTTATGTGTGACTAGTCTCGTTTTTTAGATCATGCCATGAAATTAATTCACCTTAATTTAGAGCTGGCTTGTTAAAAATTGTTCTGTTTTAATGAAGTCTTGCGTAAACTGCTTACACTTGCATCTATATGATATCCAGTGATTTGAAAGCGGAGAATCTTTTGCTCGGTTCAGATGGATTGTGGAAATTGTGCGACTTTGGGAGTACTTCTACTAATCACAAGCGCTTTGAGAAACCTGAAGAAATGGGCGTGGAAGAAGATAACATCAGGAAGCACACAACACCTGCTTATAGAGCACCTGAGGTTTTTCAAGCTTCTGCGTCCATTATCTATTAAACTTCCGTTAAAATTAATTATCTAAAATATGAATCTCACTAGTCCAAGTTACTTTTGATTGGTGTAGATGTGGGATCTTTACCGGAAAGATATTTTAAATGAGAAAGTCGACATTTGGGTAAGTTGGTGGTCCACAAGCTGCGTTGAGTTTGCCTAGTTCCTTTGTGCACCTGTGTCACTGTGTGTTTTGTGTAGGTAATAAACTTCCCGCGCATTTAAACATGAGATTTTTTTTGTTCTAGGCCCTTGGTTGTTTACTCTTTCGAATTTGCTATCTCAAATCGGCGTTCGATGGAGAGTCAAAGCTGCAAGTCCTGAATGGAAACTATCGCATCCCAGATTTGCCAAAATTCAGTGCATTTACCACCGATCTGATCCACGACATGCTAAATTCTTCACCAGATCTCAGACCTGACATCACACAGGCAAGCACTTTGCTTGATTCACCATTCATGTCCTTGACCTTAGGTTAGTTATCATTGGAGTCGGTTGAAGTAGTGGTTGTTTTCTTATAATCTTAAGCATTGCTTGTGTTAGTCTCCAGAGTCTACTCTGTTTAATTTTGAAATTCACTATGATAGGTCTGGTTTCGTGTCAACGAACAATTACCAATGGAATCACAGAAGTCACTACCTGATCGACCGCCGCAAATGCGAGAAGCAGCTTCTCTAATCATTGAAGGTAATCACTTTAGGACTTTTATTAAGATGTGTTGAATTATTCACTTGATTACATGGCGTTTGTATTCTAGAATCTGTTTCGACTATTCTTCAGACTCGGGTTGATGTACTTGCTATACAAATATTTGGAAGATGTGTTTGAATCTGTATGTTATTCTTTCTATGGGCGAGCTTGATTGGGATTCCTGAGTACAGTGGATATTTCAAATTTGCCCGAATCCTTATCTCAAATTCATTTACTCACGTTTGCCTTGCTGATGTACCAGGTACCCCAAAGACTGCAACCAAAGCGTCTTATCCTATGCCTCGGAGAAACCCACCGCCAGTCCCTTCATCAAATGAATCTATTAAAAACACATCCTCTCCAAGTGCTCCTAAAGGCGGGGCTGTAGGAGTTCCAGCTGGTGCTTTTTGGTCAACTGAGCATGCTAAGGACACCCAAATCAAAGAGGCGAAAGGTGCACCAAAATTTGATGACGATTCCACATTTTTAACAGAAGATAAAAGCCATCTAGAAAAACATACCAGGAGAGGAAATAGCCAATCTGAAAGATTTGCCAATTTTGATGATGCGGCTTTTAATACATTTGTTGCTGATTTCGATACCTCTAAACTTAGTCCTAGTGTTGATAGTACAAAACCGGTGAAGGATAATTCGTTAGAGGCTGAGGTAGAAAGACTACGAGGGCAACTGAAACAAGCAAACATAGAAAAGGCGGAGATTACTTCAAAATATGAGAAGCTCTCTGCAATTTGTCGATCACAGCGACAGGAGTTACAAGAGCTAAAGCAAGCTTTGGCTGCAAGAACACCATCGCCAAATAAAGAATCTGTAAGCAACAGGGCATCTGCTAGCATTCAACCTAGCAGCAAATCTCAGGTATCAATTATCTCTCTTTTCTCAATTTTGTAATTACACAAATTGATGTATCAGAACATGTCACCTAGATTAGGTTATGTCTCGTTGATTAATGATACATTTGTCGTTGAGAACATGTCACCTAAGCCTTGGGTGCAAACCCATCAACGTCAAAATTACCTTTATGGCTCCCTCCACACGCTAAAAAATTACCTTGTACGAGACTTGCAACATTCTTGAGACTTTAATACCAACTCTTGTAGCTCTATACCAAAATACTTTAAAGGTTCGTACGAGTTACTTTTGGAGTCATCTTATCTGGTGAGGCAGTCTCATGCAAAATTAAGTGTTTGAAGTTGTCTTAACGGATTCACCATGGATCATATTATGTCAGAGACAAGGTACTGAAGGCAAACTCGGGGAGCTTCAACAGGGTTTATTTAACAAGAATTCCCCAAACACGGGGACATCATGGCAGCCCTTTACCGATGACACTAGTAAAAAGGCACCTGTATTTGACTCGCCGAAGTCGGTTAGGACCCGGAATGGTAATCCGAGCAAACAAGATGGGTCGACAGGTTCAATCAATGACGAATGGGGTTTTGGTAATGATAGTTTCAGTGCAGTTCCCAGTGCTTCCGCTCGTATCTCTAGGTCATCTGGTGAAGGTAACAAGTCTCAGTCCCAACGGTTTGGGGATTCGAATAAATTAACAAGCAAGACTGCCTCACAACCGGCTGGATGGTCGGGTTTTTAACTGATATTGGGCCGTGAAGAGGTATCTGCTGCCATGTTTTGGTTCATATGATATTGCATTACAAAACCATAGTCCTTCCTGTTTACAGAGATCAACCGAAGCCAACCGAAGCTGAGAAGCTGGAGTGTGCTGATAGTTCTTTAATCAATGTCCCTTTTGTGTATTTATACTGGCTTGGTGTAATGTATCTTATCCGAAAGTCACGTTATATTTGAGGTATTATATTCGAGGTATTCAGTTACCGATGTCCAAAACAAATTGTTTCCGCCTCATGAATGCATTCTGCCTTTTCTGGATTGCATTGCAGGATTTGATTTCTTATCCCACCCTTTTTTCTCGGCATCCCATGAATACTTTTTGAAATTTTATAATCTTCGGCTAAAAAATCAATGAAAATTGACCAGTTGAATACTTGAATTGATCAACGTTCGCAAATGCAGAACTAACAAGAGTGTTGGAACGGCGACATCAGTTGACATTGGCGACTTGACAAGTTCATAACAAATTCTATGACCTTACCCGATAAAGTCATCAGAAAATGATAACATGGGTTGTAAACTCCTTAACATTGAATTATCCTTGTGACTCATTTATAACGAATTAATAAGAACCTATAAAACATCTTCAAACCCAGAATATATTATAGTTTCGCTTGAAAGCAATCAAAGATTCGAACTACAGATGTAATAATACCACAAAGCAAATTGAGTTGTGTTCTACAAGCATGGTTTCTTATTCATCATCAATGTGGCACAAAACAACATCAACTAGATGTCTAGATAGCTCCAGCCAAAAATGGCAGAAATGTTTCAAAACACATGCTCGATCAATTAGGCACATAAGCGGAGTAGATTATTCTTGTTTCCTAGCTTCTGCCCGCATTGTTGACTTAACGTAGATCTCATAGCAACAGCCTGCACAAGAGTCAAAGGGATATTCGAGTTATAACACCTCAGAGCTACGATCTAATGATATAAGTTTCATAATTTTTCCCTAAGAACTTTTTGCTAAACAAACTGAAAACGTCAGGTGCATCATAAGATTGTCACTATAACCAGTCAACGGCCCACAAATATAAAGGGAAAATGCAAGAAAATAATAGACCATCCCAAGGAACACATATAAGTAGAAGCATACCAGCCACAACAATGATAGTGAGAACATCACCAAATCGTTTAATCCGCTTAACACTCTGCTTATGTGACTTGAATTTACTCAGTGCTGGATCCTTTGCCAAAAGCTGCAATGAGATAAATACAAACAAATCAGACGACGACAGGAAATAACAGAGTAATGTGGCTAATTAAATCAATGTGAGCTTAATGCAAAGAATCTTCATTCGACACAAAAAACGGTAGTGTCCCATACTTGCATGTCTTAAGTCTATACTCTTAACCAAAATTGATGCAACCTCATAGCAGAGAAAGATAATCACTAGAAAGAATAGAGTATACCTAGAGAAGAACATTACACCCTCTGTTTCATTTGATTGACCCCCCGTATGATCAAGGGCCATTTTTCAGTTTAATGTTCAAGATTGGAGTATCAAAATTTGGCTTTTGGCTACAACTTCCAGGCTTAAGAGTTTGTGATAGGAAATAAAGTTCTAACAAGTGAAACAAGTCAAACAACCATAGGCGTTATAGGAAAAACCTTATATTGTATGTTGCAAGTTGAAACTGCCAAACAGTTAAAACATCCTAACAGAGGAACGGTGAACGAAGAAAAGAAAAGGAAGGGGGGGTTGTGGAAATCTTTTGTGCAACAGGGTGTGAGTGGCATAAGCTTCTTCAGCCCTTATTTCAGCCTAGATGACTAGGCTACTAGGTCATACTATCTTCTCTAGTTCAGAAGTTCCTACTTCCTAGAACATCCTCCAAGGGGTGCTAGATATACATATATTTTTCCACCCTTCCGCAGCAACAATAACAACTTACCCCAATGCTTCAAAGACTCTCGCCTATGACGAGGTAAGGTAAGGTGAGATCAGATATATGCAATTTCACCCTTGAGTTTACAAATGTAATTTGTTTTTATTTATTTTTTAGTTACCCAAAATGAAAAATTGAGTCCCAATTTGCACCAAACGGTTACCACAGCACAACAAAAGAAGTGCATATAATTTAGTAAGTCATAAGGTGTACTTATTTATTAAAAAGACAAAGAAGAAGAATATTTTGTCTCCCTTGGAAAGGGAAAATAATTTTCGCCCCAAAGCCGTAAAAGGGACAAAAAAAATTCGGTTGAGGAAGGATTTTAAGATTCACCTCCAATGGTATACAACTACTCCTTTACTTCGCTTCAACAGCATTCTAAATATTGTCAGCCACGCTAATACTTAAGGCAGCATGATATTTTCAAAGCTAAGTACTACAAAAAAGTTACATGGCAAGAAGTGAAAGCAGGTAGAGGCTATTTGTGGCGAGACGATTTGCAGCCTCGAGAACATGAACGCTGCATCATTTTAGGGAGCACATATTGCCACATGACAAATCACTTATCTACGCCTTTTTATGCCTACTCTTGTACGCAGTCAATGCTACATTTTTGTGTTTATGAGAGAAGAGTCACATGACTTAGTCATATGCCTCTGGCATCAAGGGCTGCCTATTTTTACTCAAGTGTCACCAAGGAAGTTAAAATATTGAAACGGCCACTATAAAGACCGCTTCACTCTCAAACCTCGCTTTCGCCACAATCAAATTTGGTGGAAGAAATAACTATGACATCCATGACATTGACTCATGTACTCCCCTCAGAAAGTCGCTGTCTTTGGCATTCCTGCTTCCCCTTCTCCTCTCTCATTGTAATCACTAAATCCCAAAAAGGAGAAACGACCGCAGCTGAGCTAATTAGACCTCTACTAAAACAAACATGCCCCAGCCAGTAACCGGCGTGCTTCCTAGGAAACATCGGTAGCAAAAACAAGAGAATTCTCCTTCTACGAAAAACCGTGTCATGCTAAAATAACGGCGAAAACCGTGTTTAAGCATAAACCAAACCATACACCCATTAATCTACTAACTCAAAAAATTACCCCCAATTTTTATGAAATCAGGGTTAATCTCATGAACTCATACAAAAATTAGTGTTCATACACAAGCATCAGATATAATCTCGACAAATTTCATCGGATATCTACAAAAAAAAACAATCAGCAATTTACAATCAACTAACAAAATACACAAAATTGAAAAAAATCGAGATAAAAGGAGAGAAATTGACCGCTTTCTCACGATCGGCGAGGTCGATGTGAAATCCGCGACTCTGTTGCGCGAATAAATTAGGGTTCTTCAATTGTATACAAAAAAAAAAGAAAAAGAATAAGTAGGGAAAAAAGAGAAAGAAAGTAATTAGGAGATGATATGAAGGAGATTAGAGAGGGAAAGGTGAGAAAGAGGAAGTACCTGAGTAGTAGATCGGAGATGAGAGAAAAATTGAGTTTTGTTGAGCAAGGACGCCATTATCGACCTTCAATCTAAGCTTTTCGAGGAGAACGATCGCAAATGGGAGAAATTAAACGATGCGGGAGTAATAACGCTGATGTAGGGGGCGTGACCGCGTGACCGAGCCAATATGATGTGATCGGGATTTTGGGCTCAAGTTTAGGTTCAACTTGAAGTTTGCCGATCTAAGCTTGAGTTTGCTTGAAAAATGCTGTTTGTTTGGATAATTGTTTTCTTTTATTTTTAAATACTCCCTACCATACAGATCAAAGGTAACACTTGCATTGTCACACTTGCCGAGACACGTTTTGCAACGTGAATATCTTTAACTACACATTATTAAAAATTATAAAAATTTGATATTCTTGTAGCATTCATGACGATATATCAAACAAGATCTCACTTGACTATATTTTGTCTTATAGATTAAGAATAATATGAAAGATTTCCTACGACCGTGAATAGTGCCAAAAAGCAAGTGTTACCTTTGGTCTGGATGGGAGGGAGTATATATTTTTTTTCTCGTGAAGTATTTCGTGACAGGAAATCAGGAATAGAGGTGATTAAATGCGGGATTTGACTGAACATAAGTTTTGGTCATGGTTATTTTTTGGATAAGCGAGAAAACGGTTTTGCAGGTTGGATTTTTTTGTAAATTTTTTATATGTTCCTAATTATTTTGCATGTTCTTCAATGAATAAGACCACCTACAAAAACTTTTTAATTCAAGGCTAGAGGAGTAATTGAGGTCATTGCAAAAATGTACTTAATATGAATTAAAAGATTCGGTTGATTAACAACATGTCAGGATGGCCGAGTGGTCTAAGGCGCCAGACTCAAGTTCTGGTCTTCGAGAGAGGGCGTGGGTTCAAATCCCACTTCTGACACTTTTTTTCCTTTTTTAACACCAATAACAGAATGAGCTGCCTTTTGCATGTTAATCGCCAAAAGAAACTAACAACTACCCTCAGCAACTTTGAGAAAACTAATACGGAATTACGGAGTACAAAATTATATATGCCATTCGTTGCAAACATATTGATCATCGATTCATAGGGGCATAGGGCTCAAGGCGAGGTAGAAATAGTCAAATAGTTAGGCACCAAAAAAAGGATTTTATTTTTAAACAAGTAATCCTGTATTACAGTAGTTTGTAACTTGATCAAATAACACTGATGTTTATACATGATTTGAAAGATATTCACCTCTATAACGATACCTACTATACTGTATAGTGCCGCGCTTAACTACATTCCTGTGACTATATCGCTTGAGATTTGTAGGAAGCAAAAACTTGGATCTATAACTATTCACACAAATAACCATACACCGCAATAGCCAGCCATGCTGCACGATCTCAACCTGCATGATGTTGCGTCAACTCCACAATCTTCATCACTCGCGCATCTGTGATCACTCCGAACATCGGGGACGTGGCACACGCTTTCATGCACTTGATTTTTTTGTATGCCTGAGTTTGAAGTCGTCGTAGGACATATCTGGAGCGACATTGCACTTGCACGCCTCACCTGATTTATTCCCTGTTGTATGCAGAAGGGTCAACTAAAATGCTCACTGATTATACTTAATGAGTATCTTTAAGCATTTTGAAGCTAGCATTCGAAAGGGTATTACGGGTTAAATAAGTGAAGCCATATACCTGAATGAAAGTATAGTTAGACAGCATATAAGTTTCTGGAAGGCGATCGTGCCAGGAATTAAGAACAGGAAGTGGGTGACCTTCAGTTGTGAAAATGTAATTCTCACCGCGTAAAAAGGAATCATCGAAAAGAAGATACAGGTACTTGCATCTGCAGATAGCTCATGATAAATTACATATTGTACCATGGAGATCATTATTCACATATTGTACCATGAAGAAAAAGTAAAACGTACGTTTCAGAGAGGAAAAAACTGTGCTGATGGTCTTCCAATACCATAGTTTTTACATCTCGAACACTTGCAAAACCTCCTTCTACTTTGGTATACAAATTCAGCGACTTCACTATTGATTCACCCACTTGGAGGTACCATGGATCTGCACATATAGTCCACAGTCCCATACTACAAACCGTGAGTGATAACATTCAGGAATTTCATGTATAATGTTCATTCTATTCTATTAAAGTGTGAACTGTGAAGAGCTTTTTTTTAATCTGTTACTTTGCTGAATCACTTGTGAAAAGCATAGATTGTTGAGGAAAACAGCGAAATCGTTTTAGAAAGTCACAACGGACCACACCTTGGAAAAAAAAAAGACCAAAAAAAACCTACATGGACTAATTTTTGTAAATAGTTTGGCCAAATGTCTATAAACCCCTTTTGATGATCGCTTTATTTTAATCAAGGTTGCACAATTGAAAAACTAAACATGTAGCTGGGTCGTGTCCAAGCGAATGCGTGCCATCCCTTCCCATCTTCAATTGACCAGATAAATATTGATACTATCATGTAAAACGGAAGCGTTAAGATCTCTAGCGAACCTTTGGTTGCCTGATATAGATAGAATGTAGATTCTGCCAATTCCGGGCGCAATGGATAATATTTTTCTGTTGGATGAATCATTTGGAGGTCAAGCAAATACCTGAAAACGATTAGAGTTGCTCGGTTATTAGTGAACATTATGTCAGAGGCTCCTAGACATAGCCATTAGGCATTAACCTCAACAACAGAGTAGAGTGGTGTTCCCTAAGGCACGATACCTTTCTGGCAAAACCCCAAATGTCTCCCAAACCTTAAAAAACTCACGATGAGACGAGTTCGCTGCTGCAACATCTCCAACAAGAACCTATGTATGGTTGAAGGGATTATAACAGATAGGTCAATAAAGATGTAGCTCCAAACACTAGTGGGGGAGCCACAAAGTTTTAGAGTATTTTTTAGTAAAAATTACGGATTAAAATTTTATCATGAAAATTGCACAAAATGCAAAGAAAATTTTCTTTTTGATGTCCGGGGACCCCATGTTTTTATAGGTGGATCCGCCAGTGCCAAAAATGAGCATCAATTCATCATTTTAAAACTTGCCTGTAACCCAGGCCAAAATGCTTGGAGGCTTGTAAGTTGCCAGTACGTTGCATGTCCCGTTCTCATATCAGCTTCATGATACCTACTCAAGCAGAGAAATTCAAGCATCAATGAACGCTTTGCGTTTTGGTTCTTCCATGCCATGACTTTAACAAGAATACTGAATGTATTACCATGCACCATGTCTGAAATATTTCTGAACAGCAACATATGCAGAGTGAAACATCCTCCAATACTCTTCCTTTCCAAAAAGAATATAGGCTTTGGCTAAATATTCATAGAATGAATCAACTCCTACACAAGACCAGAAATTTAGCAGTGAGAAAACCAATTCATATTTGCCTCAGATCCTAACAGCGAAGTTAACTAGACATGGTTAGAGTATCCGGCACAGGTGTCTTCAAGTGTCTACTCGGGATATTTTATGAAAAATTCTACTACTTTTAGTTTAAATGTCAAGTGTCCAACCCATGTTGGAGTGTCACGTGTTACATGGTTATATGAAAAGTCGGAGTACCATCCTGAGAGTGATGTAAAATTGGGAACCTACCAGCACCTATCCCAGCTGAATATTCTATCCACTCGCCAGTTGCCACATCCAGGGTGGTTCCCATCAAATTCAAGGAGCTTCTCATGCTCCATAGCTTTCGCAGTGCACGCAATGCAGCATCTTCATAGCGTGGGTCACCAGTCAATCTTGATAATGATCCCATTTCAAGTATCAGAGATCCTGACATGAGAGCACTATAATAAGGGAAAATTATCAATAATTCCATGAAATTCCCCATAAATACATGAAACAAAGAAGCTCCTTACCACAACAAGATGTGCTTGTTTCGGTTGTCTCGCTCTCCATCACTCCATGCTGTCACAGAAATTAGAATCAACCATGAGTCGTGACTTTTTAAGTCCTACTTGCAAGTTGCAACAAAAGCTATCAACTTTCGTACTTAACACGAATTGGAGTATGACAGAAGCCCACATTAGATAGAACTCTAACCATACCCGTATCCACCACAGAAAAAAAAAAAAACATGGAATTGGTCAAACAAAAAAGTATTCGGAAATGTAGAAGGAAGAGGCAAATCCAAAAAAAAGCGTTTCTATAAAAGAAAAATAAAGATTGAGTAGTTCAACGAACTACTTCTTTGTCAACTGCAGAAAATCCAGCGAACCAAACACGATTAAGTAGTGAGAGAGACAATAAGGTAAAGGCAAGTACTCTCTTCCAAGTCCAAGTCAGAAAAGACAGTAACTCACAAAAGACACCTTTCTAATGCTACACCCTATACTTAAAATACCATATTACCTTTAGATTGATCCATGCATAAGGTAATCCTGTTGGAGTGCTGAATGCAGGCAAAAAGCGTTTCCCTAAGTCTTCAGCGAGATTAAGCAACTCATTCTTGTAATTTCCTTGAGTGAACCTGTTTCTAGAATCAGTTGCAAGCATATGAGCAGAAACAAGCCCACCAAGAACTCTTATGTTGCACTACAGAATGTCATCAAGAGAAGAAAATCAATAAGCTTTAAATGCACTCCGATCAAAATAGCCTAAGACTGTCCAAGACTCCACGGTTATAAGTTATAACTTAATAGACATGCTGATGAAGCTTGTGTGATTTTATGGAATGCCTCACATGCAAACTCCATTTCATTCATTTTGGTCTAAAAAGAGCAACATGGTCAGTTCTAATGATGAATTGATGATGGTTTTCAAACCCTAGTCATGATTTTACCTTATAACACCCAACATCTGCTCCACTTATCCAATTCTTACAGTACAGGAACTAGAGTTGCTAAGGTGTTGGAATAGTGGTTAAAACAAAGATACTAAATCCATTAAGTAGGTAACAAAAAAGTATCCTCAGTCATTTGTATCGATTGTACAACCCTTCACATTTCCTTATTGAGCAAAAAGATAGCGTGCGGCAACTTTAGATGCGCAATGGGTTTAATGACTACGCTCACAATGTGTGAGAAACCATTCTTCTGTTTCACATGGGTATCTAAAATCACATCTGTTTACAAAACACCCAATAGCCTGAGAAACATACCTCAAACAAATTCACCCTTGCATCCACATCAAAGTTCAGATTTTTAGAAAGCCATCCCACTGCCTTTTCAAACTCTGTATTGTTACCCATAATGACAAGACTGAAAGACAACATGAACCTCAGTAAAAAGAAACAACGACTTTACCTCGAAAAAAACAAACGAATAAACTACATGTACCTGGATAATGACTCGATAAGTGTAAGGGCAGAACCATTGTAGTTTTGCGGCAAATTCTGTAACTGAAAAAGCAGACCAACAGTCAACCATGTGCAAGGAAATAACAGACAGCTAATTTCAATCTTTACAGAAATCTTACCCTAAGATTGCCCAACTCACTAAGGGAGTCGGTGAAAGTTTTTGTGAGAGGCTTCAGCTCATCATGCTGCAAGAAATTCAGATTAGAGCACATAACTAAAATCCACTCTATTAAGCAAA
>JAGPOY010009313.1:2663-16390 GCA_018983105.1 Silene uniflora | reverse complement strand
AATGGAATGAATAGTAATAACCTTAAGGGGAATTTTTTTTTATCTTCTTAACAATTGACATTTCATAGATTAATCAGAGGTAGTACATCTAATATTGTATTTTTTTCAGTTTTATAATAAATATTTTGAGTTTTATTTACAAAAATATGAGTTTTACTATAAAGTTTTTGAGCTCGTTTACTTAAACATTAAAACAAAAAAAAAAATACGACATTGCTCAAAAACTATACTTATAAATTCAATTAATTTTGAGTTTTGCCATCAAAAAAGTACTCATTATAGAACTTATAAATTTTATCGGATGTGTAATCTTTTTTTCTCACTATTCAACTTTGTTGTATTTTTTTTTCTTCCCTTTTATTAGTAAAAAAGCGTTTTTGATATGAAAGATATTTCCTTAATATAATACTAAAGGATTTATATAGAAAAAATATAATGTGATTGACAAGTTTTGTATCATCAAATTTTCAAAATTCTTTGTGAGCAATAAGATCCACTTCATTTCTTTCTCTCACAAACTCATTTAATAATATTTTCTCCTTTATGCCCGCCCCATTAACCCTTTATTTCTATTCATAAATCTTGAACCATTCGATGCATGCAGAATGCAATCTAGACCGTTGAAAGGAAATGAACTCTCCATTTCTTCTTAGAAAATGGAGAGGATCTTAACTCCTTTGCGAAATACTCCGATATGTATCAGACACGACACTTTTATGCCGATTGCCGAGTCGGAGTGCCATATATATGCATATAGCAACATCTTGTTTGGACAATGCAGAAATTAAACGGGGAATCAATTTTGTAATCATTTTTTATAGTTAAATCACTAAATGTGACCACTATTAAAAGACAAGTTATTATAAAGTGTAATACCGGAAATCGACTATACCATTATGGTTATATTTAACTGTAAAATAATCACATAATATACCGCTTGAAATAAGAATTTGCGTTGGAAAATATATTCCATAGAATCGCCAAATATTGGCACAACACGACAGTGAACCTGTAATATGATTGGTTTATCATATGGACACCACTTGACCAAACAATCAAACATAATCCCCAATTGCACGAAAAACGGACCAATAGTAAGCACCATCGATCTCTCTATAAATTAGCTTCCCATTTTCCTACAAAATATCATTATATTCCTCAAACTTCTCCATTAAATTCGACTTTCTAAACCTTAAAACCCTACAAAAAATATTTAAGCACCAAGCACACCATAACGTATTATTAGTAGTAGTCACTAAGATTATGGCATATAGGTTTGAATGCACACTTTATGTGTTTCTCCTACTCTTATCAATTTCCCCTGCATTTTCGGCTAAGGTTCGGCCACGGTTCCCCTTGTCGATGGTCAGGCCTGAGCAGCTAGCTCAAATCACGAGTAACGGGCATAATAATCCGTATGAAACAAGATATTTTACGCAAATACTTGATCATTTTAACTTTAACCCGCAAAGTTACCAAACATTTCAACATAGGTATTTGTTGAATGATAAATATTGGGGTGGTGCTGACAAGAATGCACCAATCTTTGTGTATATGGGTAATGAAGGTGATATTGAATGGTTTGCTAATAATACTGGTTTTATGTTTGAGAATGCTCCTCATTTCAATGCTCTTTTGGTCTTTATTGAGGTATTTTTCATTCTTTTGTTAATCTTTTTATGTTATCGTCTTACTTAATGATATGCAGATGTCAACCAGTATAGTTAGTAAAGAGTCATGAGAGCTGGTGCTCATGACTTAGCATCAAAAATCGCCCTACAAAAAAAAAAAATCTTAATTACTTGATACTCGTATAAAAAGCAAAAACCAACCCATACACCTAACACCTCTATTTTTACAAGACATACAATTAATTCATTCATTAAGATACAATTAATTCATTTATTAAGATGTACTACATGTAAGTAAAAACATAACAACTCATGGATGTACATGCACTTCCTTTTATTTGCAAAGCATCTATAATCTATATATAGTGCGGTTGCAATTTTTGACACTATTTCATATCGAGTCATTTGAAAACTGTCACTATCTGTAAGACACGGGGTTATAAATAGTTAAATACATCTCTGTAGTACACTTGATTTGTGTATGTGTCCCAACTCCCAAGTGTTGGGGTAATGTTATTGTATTAATTAACTAAGATCGACCTTTTTTTTTTTTTTTGGGTTATTGTGTTATCAGCATAGGTTCTATGGGAAGTCGATACCATATGGAGGCGACATAGAAATAGCATATCAAAATGCAAGTACACAAGGGTACCTTAGTTCAACACAAGCATTGGCAGATTACGCAACTATCATACTTGACCTTAAGAGGAATTTGAGTGCTACCGACTCTCCGGTTGTGGTCTTTGGAGGTTCCTACGGTGGAAGTATGTCAATAAAAAAAATACTCCGTTCATCTTTAACTATTCCTTTTCTATAACTTTTGTTTATTATTCAAATGAAACTTTTTTCTTATGTTAAAGGAGCTGCAAGGTCAATAAAAGAGGGTAAATTCTTGGCAATAATATCTTGATTCCTTTTCAGAATGTCGTGATTTCTTTTATTAAGATGACAAAAGAACGAATTTGAGTTAATCACATGAGTATAAATCAAATTAATTTCTTGCTTCATCGGGCTAGGATCAACAGAACTAACAAGCTAGTTTCGGTTACTAAAGAATTATCGTTCACACTTCCTGGTTAGGGATTCAATACCTAAAAGGCCGTTACTTGTCTACTATTTCTTCATACTTATGAAATGAAGAACTGTGTTATACTTGTGCACCTCATTTATTGTTATCATTAAATGAGACGTATATTATAGTATGCATCTATAAGTCATCATTATTGCATCGTACAATGATCTTACAATGTTAATTATCGATACATTTATTATATGCTCTATTTTTATTATTATTAATTTCATTGGAAAATGTGGTTTATGGGAAAAATATAACCGGTTGTTGCAGTGCTAGCAGCATGGTTTAGGTTGAAGTATCCACATGTGACTATAGGAGCTTTGGCATCTTCTTCACCAATTCTTAATTTTGAAAACATCACTTCTCCATTTAGCTTCAATAATATTATCACTCAAGATTTCAAGGTAGACTATCTCTTTCACCCTCTCTTTTTCATTTCAATAATATCTTTTTTGGCATACAATTACTAGTAGCTCTACCCCTCTATTTTCGCAAATTCTTGTTTAAACGATTATATTAGTGTTAAAATTTTTTTTTTATTTTTGGCAGCAGTAAAGAAAGGTATCCTAAACTACCATGACCTTACATGCAAGACCATGGACAAAGTGTTAAAACATAAAACGGATAAAGTAGAGTAAATAAGAAAAACACAAATTGCATGAGAACTTGTAGGAAGCTTATCTGTTTATCTTATCTATCCAAGTAAAAAGTTACTCAGCCTATTTTAAATTTAAAACGAATATGTCCATTTTAAAGAGACCAACTAATTTGTTTTCATTATCCTTAATATTGTTATCATTATTATTAGGGATAGCCAACCTTTTTTGAGAATATAATACACCCATTTTAAAATTGAAAGACAAGAAAGAAGGTCCAATACGGCCATACCCCATTTGAAAAGTAATTACTAGTATCCCAAAATGATTCATTAATCATTTCTCTGTCAATGATTCCATCTTAACCTCCAAGGAAAACAAGATAATATTTATTAAAGACTCCTTCATCACTTGATAATGACAGTCAACAGTATTATAGAAAACAAATGTACATATTTCTCCATAAATATTACTCGTACTATCACAGGGCCGATAACATTTAATCTCTTTGTCTCAATCATTTATTTATATTTACTTAAAAAAAAATTCACAAACAATAATTATGTGAGTCAACACACTACTTTTGTATCCTCAGTAATTTTGAAGAAAGTGAATTTTAAGATTAAACATCTTATATCGAAGATGTTTTAGCCTACTGATGAAGTCCTAGGATTGAATCTTCCGCTCATAGTATTATATACTGCCCTTATGGCTTATACGAAGTAGTTTACTTGCATAAATTATCCTTCATTGTAAATAAAATTAAAAAGGCATGAATTAACCTTATTTATTCCTAATGAAACTACAGAGTGAGAGTGAGAACTGTTATGAGGTGATCAAAGGGTCATGGACACTACTTGAGCAAACTGCGGAGCAACCCGGAGGTATCGAAAAGCTTCGGTCCTCATTCAACATTTGCAAGTAAGATAACTCGTGCAGTTAATAATTTAATATATATCCCTCCAGTCGAGTCATTTATTTACCTTTGATTAAATGTATTTTTTCTTAGTAATTGGGCAATGTCATTCCATTTCTAGGGACATAAAATTTACAGTTGATGACATTGAGAGCTGGTTGGGTACGGCTTACACTTATACGTCGATGACCGATTATCCTACTCCTTCCAATTTTCTCAATCCTTTACCCGCCTATCCCGTCAAAGAGGTATTCAAATTTATTTTACTTTCTACCTGAGATGATGAACCCCAACTCTCTAGTCACAACGAATCTACGATAATACGCACTCCATTCCAGTTAATAGTTATCAATGCGCTCACAAATTACTAAGAACTAGATTTCACGCCCGGCCGTTGGCCGGGTAATATCAAGAAATAATTTCTGAATATTTATCTTGATCGAGATTGTTGTTTTGAAAACATTTTAATTATAACGGATATATACCTATATTTTGCTCAATTTGTGTGAGAATTGTTACTCTCCAAAGAACACCGTAGTACTATTGATTGCTTTTCTCGGTAGACCATTTTGCATAATGTTTGGGTAGACCATTTATTGTATATAGTGAATTTAGAGAGCAATATCCCCTCCATTAATTGGGACTGATGGAGTATAACATTGTAATCAGGCGCTTTCGGCTTCACATTCATTGTAGTCTAATCGTTTAAAAAGCAACGTATCAAGTGTAAGATATTTTAGGGGAGGCAATTTTCAAGCAAAATTAAGCATCGCAGCAAGTAATCTTTAGTAGTATTCAAAGTGATAAGGTTAGGAAGACGAAATAATATAATATCGAGTTATTTTAAGTAGATAACTTTTCAATAGTTTACAATTAATACTAATATATATATCTATCTTATTTTAATATTTTATAACTTAAATAATTCACAAAAGGTGAACCAATGAAATTGCTCCAAAGCAATAACCAATGAAATAGCTCCAAAATTTCTTCTTTTAAGTATATAGATAGATACTACGGAGTAAAGACTGATATTTATGACTCGTTTTAAACAAGAATTTGTGATTTCGTGGTTGAATTATGGCAGATGTGTAAAGCAATAGACAACCCAAAGTTGGGGGATGATACATTTGCAAAGCTGTATGGTGCAGCCAACATATACTATAACTACACAGGCAATCATAAGTGCTTCGATATTACAAGCCATGTTGATGCACACGGTCTCGATGAATGGACTTGGCAAGTAAGTATATCTTCTCCCTTTACCTTATTCATTCATCTTTACTTTTTTGTGGTTTACAGGTTTTTATATAATAATTCTACGTTTTAAAATGAAATAATTCGATAGTCTTAGAACAACCTAATTTAAAGTGGGACAAAGAAAAGTAAAGTGAGTAAAGTAAATGATCCTCCCAAAAATTGTCCCCATAGACATATTATTTGCAAATGGCATGGTATTCACGGAATCGTGGTTTGTAAGCTGTAACGTATGACCGTTCATGGATTTATCCAATGTACCCTCAGTAAAAAGATAGGGTCAAAAAAAAAAGTTTCAAGGAAGTACCGACTCCCTTTAAGATTGACAGCCAACTAGGAGGAATAGTTCAAATTAATACGTAAGGCGTCGTGATCAAAATACTTGAAACTTGTAAGATAGAAATTGTACTTGGCAAAATAGAACACGTTAGGGCCCAAATTAGATTATCATGTCTACTGGATATCAAAAGCAAACAGAAAGCATTGCTTTCAGACTCGGTGTTTATTGTGGCGAAAGTCGTAAACTCCATATGCAGTTCAAATACCAGCTAGTAAAGAGTGGCCTACTGCTGATGTTAACATCATTTCCTTTGTGAATTTAGTCACTAGTGGCAGCTACAGCTTAGAAAACTGTAAGATAAGTCTCGGTCTTTCTGCACTACGTGAACCGAATCCATTCACGTTTGAAGGCTGGCTTTCTAACTGTGAGTTCCTTGGGTCGATCCATCTTGAAAGTTTTACCCTGGAAAAAACTATATTTGCTAATTGTAAAAGAAGAAAGAAAAACAGCAGAACACAATCGTGCTTGTGTTAATAGACATAAAATATAGATAGACAGTAGGTCTTGCTTGCGACGGGTATTTTGTGAGAGGAAATGGGTAGAGGGGACAAGGTGGACACCCCCATGTGCTTCTCCACTCACCCTTGATGAGTATTTTGTGAGAGAATATGGTACCCGTCACTCATTTGTGACGGATAGTGTCCGTCACAAATGAGAATTTGTGATAGATGTATACTAAAAGATGGGTAAAATGCAGGCATGTACAGAGATGATATTGCCAACAGATGGGAACAACAAGGAAAGTATTTTTCCAGCTTCTACCTACAGTTACCATGACCGAGATGAGTACTGCGACTTCAGATACGGTGTTCACCCTCGTCCTCACTGGATCACCACTGAATTTGGTGGATTTGTAAGCCTCGCTCCTTATCTCCTACTTTCCTTTTCTAAATTGCTGTTATCAGTAGTTGTAAAATATTTTAATTATTAATTGTGGAGTATGAAAATACATCCTCAAAAAATAACATAGGGTGATATATAATTCCTTCTATTTTTCTAAAGATTTTTCAATGAAAACAAGCAAATTATCAAATTAGTCATCAAGTCATACCCATACTCCCATAGGAACAATTATATATCTCGGCTTTGGTCCCCCGGTCACAATATTGACACTGTAGCTTAATGTCACTAATCCGGCTAATATCACCTCAAATATACTCCGTAACATATTTGAAAACTTGGTTGCGACAGGATATACACAGGGTGCTAAGAAGGTACGGCAGCAACATCATCTTTTTCAATGGCGTACGTGACCCTTGGAGTGGTGGAGGGTACCTCTCTCTCTTTTGCTTTTCTACTTTAAACATTGCAGGCCAACTGGTCCCTTGACTGCATCATTGCATTTTGCAATTGGCGCATTACTTAAAGCATGAAGCTTATGTTGGCCTTCAACTTTATATTTCATGCCTCATAATTTGTGGAGATCAAAAGCAGTACTAACACTACTTAGACTTACCGACTACTAATACACTGTCGATTCATTTTTGTTGCAGAGTGCTCAAGAATATATCTAACAGTCTCATCGCCATAGTTGCAAAAGAAGGTAAGGAAGCACAATTCTGTGTAGTAAGCATCAAACCTAGCACTATATGTAGTATAGAAATGTTTCGATTAGAACGAAAGCAACATATTATCAGTTATTATCAGTTTCCAAAAGTTTGGAGATGTGCATAAATAGACGAATAACTTCCATATCCTAATTCAATTGAGTGGTGTACGGTGTACCTAATTTGCTTACACTATGTTCCCAAGTGAAGTGCATCACGGGTCACGGCTGCTGGCACGGAGTTATCTGGGGCTTCTTCCACTAAGAGTCTCAGACTAGACTACTGAGAGTACATGGTTTTTCAGAAATTCTTATTCATCTTACGAAAGATAATCAACTAATCAAATTGTCGCCTTTACCCAAAAAAAATGCAGGTGCACATCACGTTGACCTAAGATTCTCAACAAAAGAAGACCCAGATTGGCTAAAGGAAGTGAGAGAATTAGAGATCCATCATATTCGCCAGTGGATCACTCAATACTACCGCGACTTAGCTCTCTACTCCTAGTTACTCCCCCACAGGCCACAGCATAGTTTTCCAAATTTATATTAACTGATACATGCTTCAAACTTTCAAGTCAAGGAGAAGCATCAAGGAGTATTCAGTATTCTTATTGATCATTAATATATTTACGTCATAATTATTCCCCATTGAACGTAAATATTAGATGTTCATGTATCAGTCAGTCTTACACTCTTACTAAAACTCTTAAACTAGTTATTCATATCGATTTGCTGATGAAAGTCACAGTATTTATCAGTAAAATTATTTCAGGAGTTCAGTAACTTGACACGGCTCTGTGAAACTTGAGGAAAAAGATCCTTTCTATGAGGTATAAATCTGCTCTTGTTGGTTGGACATAACGTCACTGAGGGCCATGTTCCAAGACATGCACTTCAGCTCGCTTATGCTGAAGTAATTGGGTTGACAGGAATGGGTTATGTTGTGTGCCTTGTGTATATTCAATTCTACTTTACCTTTCATGAGTAGGAAAAGGGTTGACGTCTTGACTCTTGACGAGGTTACATTGATGAATAAAATTGTGGTAGTTATATACCTCAACTGGACCACGGCCTTATTTATCTCATAGGAGTACATCTCTAATATTCTTTTTGTTTAGTTATCAAGTTGGAATGCAGGAAAATCTAGGGGAGGGATCTATTTCCGTTCTACAAGGCAAACTAAAATACTTTAAACATAGGAAAGGCATAACAACTTTATGATGTGAACAAATCCTTCATAGGTATACTAACATCCTACTGACTAATGAGTGCCACTTTATTTTTCACACACGAGTTGGCTAGGAGCATGACAAAAGGGAATTACTATAAGGGAACAAATGGTCCAAATCTTTATGCTAATAATTTAAGATGCTATCCAAACAACCGTTTAGAAAAAAAAGGAGGATCGCATAAACGAGATAGGTACAAAGGCAGAATGATGTTCAAAACTCATATGTAGTATCATAAGAGATAGCAGAAGTAGTAGCAGAACTCACAGAAGTTTGCTGCCAAACAGATATTAAATGGGCTTGTTTGGATCAGTAGGGTCTTGATGCTTTTGAGATTCAAAGTCTTCTTTCTTCTCCCTAACTTCTTGGACGCCTTCCTGGTAGCCTTCAATAAAGCTCTTCAAAGCATCTCTGTATGCTGAAGCTCTAGTCATGTACAGCCGCTGAAGAGCAGGCCTTAGAGTCTCCATCCCTCCTCTAGCAGCAACGGCTATTATACCATATTATACACGACATCCATTAAATCAGAGCAAAGAACGCGTTAATATTCTTTGTAGTGCTTTTGCCAAAGAAGAGAAAAACTGGCACATTAAATTTACTCGGTTACTCAGTGTTTTTTATTACTTTGCTGAAATTATTTGCCAAACATTGCTGTTCCCTTTTGATATAGGTTGTCATTTGTCAACTAATATCGTCTTGACACTATTTGACAACAGAAACAACAAATCCTAAGTCGCAAATTCATTTGGGATTGATATCCCACTCTGGTGACTACTTTTTCTATCATTGCTTCAATTATGATATGATATGTCAGAATGCCTTGACCCTTACACCAATGATTCAGGTAACAGTTAAAGTGCAAAGCAAGAAGAGCAGCAAATTATGAACACAGTTATTTCAGGGCAATCCAAGACATAGTATATAATTATATATTTGTAGATCATTGCAAAAGCCAAAGACTAAAGATCATTACCAAGATCTTCCAATGTCGTTGGGTCTTCCTCCTTTCCCTTGTCATTTACTCCACCAAGACCATCTGCACCATCCTCTTTCTTCTTGTAATCATTTGGACGGAGATCAGGGCCAATGTCACGTACCCAGCTGGCTGCATAAAGGTGTGATGCCCTCTTTAAAACCTAAAACGTATTTTGAAAAAGATAAAATCGTCACTAGTCAACACAAAACTCTATGACATACATAGTTGTATCTCATATGTTTCCCAGGATCTACAGTTGAGCTAAGCTTTGCGAAAGAGCAAGTAGCAACTCAGTTGTTGTAGTTATATGTACAAGTGTCCTTTTACAGCTTATGCATCGAGTAGGCGACGAAAAGTTCAGTGGCAGTGTACTACTGCACTACTAGTTGCAAACTTGCAGTGAATGACAGTGGCTAAGAACTTGAGATCACGGTAAAACTATGATCCTGCGCTACTCCCAATAATCATCAGGAAGATTGTACATGCAATCTAGTGGATTAACGCGATTGAGTATTTCAAAATATGCTATTTCAGCTGATATCATTAGTTTATAGCGAGGCCTATGGCATGCCGTCTTATAAAGCTGATTACAAGAGGTTTAAAATTTTAAATGGCTTGAAGCCTTTCCCAACTGGTGAGAAAGTTGACCACTGAGCTCCTTCAAGGTTGATTGATGTTTGTTTTTCCTGTCGCGGTAATCCAACTTGACAAGCACATAAATTCAATTTGTTTTCTAGATTATACTTTTGCTTCAATGCAAATAAGCAAGATAATGATTTCTCACTTTAGATTTTTAAACGTAGATCAATATGAATTAGACCATCAAAATTACACCCTAAAATTGTAAAAAGTAGGCCCTTGAATTGTCAAATCCAATATGACTACATGTTTAAGAGAGCAACAAAACTAGTAATTTATATTGTACTGCAGCACTTAAAGGTAACCGACACATGAGTATGGATTAAAACACTGAATAAGGAAAGTCGAAGAGTTATCTTACATAATATCGTTCCTTCCAAGTCAATTTACGCCGCTTTTTAAAGTGAGGAGGATCAGGCAATGAGGAGGGAAAGGCTATCTCTTTCAAATCATACCGAACATAATCACACACATTCCTACAAACAACCTTAACCTCCAAATCATACCGAACATAATGATACAAGTTCCTGCAAATAACCTTAACCTTCATATCCAATACAAAATGTCAGCACATAGACCTGCGAAAAAGTTAGAGTAACATAGAGTTAATTCATAAAAAAACAAAAAACATTCGGAGTAAGAAACTTACTCCTGACTAAGATAACTTCTACCTACCTGCTTGACATCACCACACCAAGAGAAACAATTTATAACATCACGTACATACTCACGTACAAACTTATGATGCAAGACCCAAGCAAAACATTAGCTAGTACTCTGTATTAACAACAAACATCAATGTCTCACCATTGTTTTAGACAGCTTTTTTCATGGAGTACGATCAAAAATATAATTTTCCAAAAAGAATAGGATCAGCAATACCACAAGTCACGAGAATCCTAACAAACAAGAAACAACTAGATAGATCCCCATTGCGACCAATAGCAACAACCAAGCCTTGTTGTTAAAATAATTCGGATATGCTTGTGACATACGAGGAAAGAACCTCGGTTTATATTTTATAATGTGATCATTTACCCTCTTTAATCAACTTGGAACACTCTCATGTAGGCAACCATTATCATAATAGAAGCTTGTTACCATTCCGCCTCACATGTGAAGTCCCTTCTAAATTTTCTACGCGATGTTTAAATAGTTTAATAAACGCGGGAATGTGGGATACTCACATGTGGACAATCATATCATCCTAAGACGATTTTAACGATGCCAACATACGCCATTAAAGCGAAAAATTAAACCCAGAAGAGTTTAGGTAATGCATTAAGAGTACATGATTTTGGAATTCTCACAAACATTCCAACAAACAGTTGGTGTGCACTCAGATGACCATAAGAAAGCAGAACACAAATTACCAGCTAATTGAAAAGCTATAATCAAACAATGATTGAAATTGAAAGTTACTCCATAATCAAGGGATATTCAGGGAATCAAATAAGTAAATAAGTAAATTGATGTGATAGAAATGGCGACTGTGTAATGAGCACTTACATACACGATGTCTTCCCAACAAAGTGGTGAATTTGGTTCGCTGATAGAAATGGTGCGCTCGTGGCAAGAATTATACACTGTTGTCGACGGTGGACACCCGGTTGAGTGGTTGACGAGGGTTGCTGTCTTGCTGAGAGCTTGAGAAGAGAGGGATTGAGCCAGGCTCGTTTGGTAATTAACCGTCTGATAAGGTCAATTGGGTCAAAATTTAGGGGTGTGATTCATTCATTTTAGGTGTCAATGTGTGATTGAGTTCATTGGGTCTTGACTCTTGACTTTTGAATGTATTAGATTTTCTGCTCGTGCGTTGCACGGGTTATAAAAATTGACTCACCTCTAATCGCTATGAATTTTTTTGGGCGAACATTCAACTCATTCGCTGTTTTGATACTCCCATCTCAATCATTTGATAATGTTAAAAAAAAAATCAATTTATGTTTTGATAGTGCTCGTCTCAATCATTTGATACTGTTAAAAAAAATTCAATTGATGTTTTGATAGTCCCCCGTCTCAATCATTTGATACTGTTAAAAAAATTTCAATTGATGTTTTGATAGCCCCCGTCTCAATCATTTGATACTGTTAAAAATAATTCAATTGATGTTTTGATAGTCCTCTGTCAATCATTTGATACTGTTAGATCAATTATAATTATGCCTTGTGTTGGATTCATGCACTATGGATTTTTTGGACGAACATTCAACTCATTCGATGTTTTGATACTCCCCCTTTCAATCATTTAATAATGTTTAAAAAAAATTCAATTGATGATTTGATATTCCACCGTCTCAATCATTTCATATTGTTAAAAAAAAATCAAATTGATGTTCTGATACTCCCCGTCTCAATCATTTGATACTGTCAAAAAATATTCATAGATTCAATTGATGTTTTGATAGTCCCCGTCTCAACCATTTGATATTGTTAAAAAAGATTCAATTGATGTTTTGATAGTTCCTCGTCTCAATCATTTGATATGTTAAAAAAATGCAATTGATGTTTTGATAGTCCCCACCTTATGGTTATCTTCAATGTGGGACAGTTTTCCTATTTATATTTAGTATACATTTTTTGAGCTTATATGTAGTTTTTTTTAATGTTTATATTTCGATGTGGGACAATTCTGTTATTTATACGTAGTATGTTCACAACAACTACATTATTTTTTCAATGTGGGACAAATAACATAATTCCTTTGTTCCAAGAATTACTCTTATTTATAATCATAGGATCACCCCACCTTATGGTTATCTTTCAATATGGGACAATTTTCCTATTTATATTTAGTATACTCACCACATCTATGTTATTTTTCAATGTGGGACAAATAACATATATTGTACACCATTTTTTGAGCTTATATGTAGTTTTTTTAATGTTTATATTTCGATATGGGACAATTCTCTTATTTGTACGTAGTATGTTCACAAAAACTACATTATTTTTTCAATGTGGGACAAATAACATAATTCCTTTGTTCCAAGAATTACTCTTATTTATAATCATATGATCACCTCACCTTATGGTTATCTTTTAATGTGGGATAATTTTCCTATTTATATTTAGTATACTCACCACACTTATGTTATTTTTCAATGTGGGACAAATAAAATATATTGTACACCATTTTTTGAGCTTATATGTAGTTTTTTTTAATGTTTATTTTTCGATGTGGGACAATTCTGTTATTTGTACGTAGTATGTTCACAAAAACTACATTATTTTTTCAATGTGGGACAAATAACATAATTTCTTTGTTCCAAGAATTAGTCTTATTTATAATCATAGGATCACCCCACCTTATGGTTATCTTTCAATGTGGGACAGTTTTCCTATTTATATTTAGTATACTCACCACACCTATGTTATTTTCCAATGTGGGACAAATCAATATATTATTGAACACCACAAACGTGTATCGGAGGCTCAGAGCTAATCGAATTGTTAGTATTAGTGTTGTAATCAGAAGGATGTTTCTACTTTTTCCAATTCATTACTCCGTATTTGGCA
>JAGPOY010009307.1:0-11017 GCA_018983105.1 Silene uniflora | reverse complement strand
TTATTTAAACAACGAGGAATAAAACTAAAACAAAGACAATGAAAAGAAGAAAAGAAAAGCTCGATGTCTTGAAGCACTCCCATCGTCATATGATGGGGTTCTTCTACTTTGGCCAGCTGTAGAAGTAATTGCAGACAGTCCGAGGAGATATCCATGTGAAGCATATGATTCTCCGCAGCCCACTTTAAGAGGTCCTTTAAGCCTAGTGCCTCAGCCTGAATAGCAGACTCAGCAGTGAACCGTCTAGCAAAGGAGTGACAACATTCCCCATTCGGCGAGTAGACCACCCAACCAAGCGAAGCGGTCAAAGAGCTCATCCAACTCGCATCAACTTTAGCACGATACGTTTGACACCTACCGTGCTCCCCAACCACATAAAACGGGAAATGGTTTGAAATGTCAGCACGAAGCGAATCCAGCGGTTCCATCCGTAATCCATTAAAGGAAGAAACGATAGACGAGGCAAGCTCCTCCCCCTCCATAGCCGCCTTAGCAGCACAAGCTTGGACATTATAAAAGTAGTTAACGGAGAAGGACTTACCCGAAAAAATGATCTCAGTCCTGATCCGCCAAATACTCCAAATAATCGAGATGAACGCGATAATAGAGCTAGGATTATCCTTCTTAGAGTCGAAATAAAAAATCCAGTTAATAATCCAATCTCGTATCGTAATAAACTCGGTAAAATCCGTTATAATACCAAGCGACGAACCAGCCCACAAGCGTCTAACAATACAACAGTCACGGAACAAGTGTCTGGGTCGCCACAAAGCGGGCAAATATTACCAAGATCAAATCCGCGCCTAGCAAACTCATCCCCTACAGAAAGCGAATCTGTTAAAATACGCCACACCAGAATTTTCCATACTTGTGGGCCAGGGAGATGCCATAACCTCCGCTTACAAAACTTCTTAACCAGAGGGGAAACACGAGAGCGGTCTTTCAAAGAACCATTCTTGGCAAAGAAAGACGAGAAACAAAGAGCATACCCACTTTTCACAGTATACTTTCCAGAGGGTGTAAGCTTCCAGTAGGGATAATCATAAGTAATAGAACTGCAAATTGGCATGGCACAAATACGCCCTGCCCACTCTTCCTCGAAAAGCTCATAAACTAGATCCGAATTCCAGCATAAAGATGGTAACATAAGGTCCGAGACGGTCATATTCAACATAGTAATTGGCGGAGGGAAACCGAGACTTGTACATAAAGAAGGGGCAGACCCATTAATCCATTTAGCGTTCCAAACATTGATATCGGAGTCGGTACCATGCTTCCACCCAAGGCCAGGCAAGACCAGTTCCATTCCACTTATAATACTTTTACACCCCCAAGACATAGACAAGCCAGATTTCAAAGCACCTGGCATGTTTAGATCATCGTAACGAATCAGCTTTCTGTAAAACACACGACTCAGAAGACAATCCTTTGATTGAATAATTTTCCATGCCACTTTACCAAGAAGGGCTTGATTCATACACCTAATATTGCGAATGCCAAGCCCGCCCTCAGATTTGGGGATACTGATAAAATTCATACTGCACCAGTGAATAGTTGATCTTGACTTCGTTCCAGCCCACCAGAAATGTGACAACAAACAATTGATATTTTTAGCCACACTTACCGAAATTTTAAAAACCGATAGGACATAATTAGACAAAGTGGACAAAACAGAAGAAATCAAGGTCAAACGACCCGCTGCCGATAAAAAAATCCCATTCCAGGAGGATATACGTCTCTTAACTTGCTCAATGAGGTTGCTAAATATATCCTTCTTAGATGACCCAAAATCCGTCTCAAGACCCAAATATTTACCAAAGCCCTTGTTATTCGAGATCCGAAGGGTTTGTAACCCGTCCTGCACAACACACAAAGTAGAATTCGGACTAAAAATGATACCTGACTTACTATTATTTATAACCTGTCCAGATGCATCACAAAAGGAGTCAAGAATTCCTTTGAGAGAAGAAAAAGCCTCCTCCTTATCATGCAGAAAGAAAACAGAGTCATCTGCAAAGAACAGGTGAGAGATAAGAGGCGCATCCTTACTCAACCTAATCCCGTGAAGTAGACCACTCGACTGAGCCGCGAGGATATTCTGCGAGAGCACTTCCATACAAAGGATAAACAAAAAGGAGATAGCGGATCTCCCTGACGCAACCCGCAATGAGGCTGAAACTGCCGCAGAGGGCAGCCATTGAACAAGACCTCACAGGACATAGTTGTAACACAGCTCATTATAAGATTCAATAACTTATTAGGAAAACCAAAGCATTCCAGAGTCCGTTGTAAGAAATCCCATCTAACACGATCATATGCTTTGCTCATATCCGCTTTAAACGCAAACTTTCCACCACTGCCTGATTTATGATTATTAATATTATGAATAGCCTCATGTGCAATAAGGACATTATCGCTAATATGACGCCCAGCAACGAAAGCATTTTGGAAATCATCCACCAAGTAACACATCACCCGGGAAAGTCTGTTAGTGATACACCGAGTGACGACCTTCATAACCACATTACAAAGACTAATCGGTCGGTAATCTTCCACTTTTTCCGGGCAATCATTCTTAGGAATAAGAGCAATAAAGGTTCTGTTAAGCTTCTTAAGAACAGACTCACCATTAAGAATGCTTAGGACTGCTAAAGTAACGTCCTCTTTGACCGTATGCCTGCATTTTTGAAAGAAAGCAGCCGGAAAACCATCCGGGCCTGGCGACTTCAGAGCACCAAGCTGGAAGACTGCTCGTCTAACATCCTTGGAAGAAAAAGGCTTAGCAAGAAAATCAAAGTCATCATCTTTAATCCTAACATTAACCTTTTGAAAAAGAGAAGAAAAATTATCCATCCTACACCCAGAACCAGATGTCGTCTCCATCAATGAGTCAAGCGAAGAGCCGAACTCTGCCCGAAAAGCCGGATTGTAAATGCCAAAGAAGTAAGAGTAAAAAAGTTGTCCAACCCGAGACGGATCAAAAACCCAATCCCCTGAAGGATCCTTAACTCCCAGAATATAGTTCCTACCAGCTCTTCCTTTCACCCAATTAAAAAAGAACTTCGTACAAGTATCGCCATCTACAGTCCATTTCAACTTAGCCCGTTGCTTCCAATACAAAGCAGCTGCCTTTGCAAATTCCGTAACTTCATTATTAACTTGAATCGAGGTATCGGTATTTCCGGTCAAAATGGCTTCATCCATCGCAGCCTCAAGACGTAAATCAAATTGCTCCCAAGTTTTATTCCAACTTCTTTTTTTATCCAGAGACCATTTTTTCAAAACTCCTCTAATATAAGCAAGCTTCCTAACTAACCTAAAGGAAGGAGATCCGTCGAAAGTAGTCAGCCACTTATTTTGTACGAGAGCCAAGCACTCCACATTATCCAAATTCCATGATTCTACCTTATACGGTTTTCGTGAATTGTTACGGACAAGATTAAAATTAAGCTCAATAGGAGCATGATCGGAAATTTGTATGGGAAAATGTCGAACTCCGGAATTCGGGAAAGAAATTAACCAGTCCTTAGAACCAAGGGCTTTATCAAGCCTTTCATATACCCTCCTAAAACCCTTTCTATTATTACACCAAGTAAAACGCGGTCCTTTGAACGGAATATCTACAAGTTCATGATCAAGACGCCAGTTATGAAAATTCAAAGCCCCACAAATTCTACCTGTATTACTACTTAGCTTATCACTACTATATTCCACCTGATTGAAGTCACCCACAATAATAAAAGGATGCTCAAGGTTTGAAAGCCAGAATCCCAACTGCTCGAAAACTACCATGCGTAAAGACTGATCAGGTTCACCATAGAACAAAATAAGATACCAGGGCAAAGCAGCATTCATTTCATTCTTAAGGATGATGAAGTTATTACAACTAGTTACACATTCCATCATCACACCCCTTTTCCAACCACACCACAGCCCACCAGAACTACCAACATCGCTAACACCAACTGACTCAACAAAACCTGCTCCTCTAAACAGCGGACTAACAGAACTGACATTACATTTGGTTTCACAAAGAAAGAGAAAATCATAACTAGTTTCCTTAGTGAGCGCTCTAATCTTAGGAACTATAGGGGAGAGCGCATCATTAAGTCCCCTACAGTTCCAGATTAGGCCATTCATGATGCTAGAGGAGGTTGATTAAGGCCAACCTCCGCAACACCCATACCGACAACAGAATCAGACTCGTTGCTTGAACTCGTAATCTCATTACTTGAACTCATACCCGCATCATCACCAACCTTGATATGAAAACCAGCCCCAGCAGAAGAAAAACCCACAAAAGGAGAGCACCCATCAGTCGTACGCATCTTCTTAGCCAATTGAAAGAGATAAGTCTTAGCATGCCCCACAGTATCCAGCACCATACCCAGAACTTCAGCAGCATCAGCCTCTGAACGACACTTCCTTTTCTTGAACGGTAGACAAGCATCCGCACCCTTACCGACCTCCTGTGCCAAAGAAGAATGATCGCACAAAGATGGCCCATCAGAGGACCTAGCCTTCTTAGCACCAGTAGACCGAGACCCACCAGCAATCCCTAACTGAAAAAACTCGAGCTCCTAATGAGGATCATAAACCATAGGACCCTTCAATTTTAAAACCGTGCCTTGAGACCCAGCTGGAATTTGCTCAAGACCATCACCCTCCAAAGAAACAGGAGTAGCAGCCGGGGTAGAGTACCCAATGTTAAGTGCTAGCATTGTATTTACCTCAGAATGATTAATATCCGCATCAACACCCAAAGCCGCATTCTCACCTTCAGAATCAGAACTATAGAAAGGCCATTCCGGGGTAGAATAGTGAGAGCTTGAAGAGTCCTCAATATTAATAATGACATCATTGCCGTACAATGATCCATCCACATCAGAAGGTCTTTCATCCCCAGGAGAGAGTTGATAATATTCATAAGGGTAGACAATAGGAACCCCCTGTGGGGGAGGGTCAAATGTTTGATTATAGCCTCTATTGTCATCCTCAAGCCGAGCCCAATTAAAGTCACTTTCAACACGATTCGAGATAGCTTCTTGAATATGCAAGTCACGGTCAAACACAACAGTCTGTCCGTTATAATTAACATAATTAAAGGATCGTTTTCCAGGAAAACAGGCACCTGTGGTTGAAATGGTAAATCCTCTTGATCAAAAACAAAGCCTCCAATAACAGACCCTTCCTGATGATTCCCATTTAAAATGGGAGGATGTTCCACATGCATATTAGAAGGCCCTAAATTGCTATTATTCAAATCAATAGGCATATCATTGTCAGGAGCACTCCCACCATTAAGAGGAACAGCAAAAGACATACCATTACCCCCATTGGAAGGGCCATCAGTACCACCATTTACCTCAACTTGAGCATAATTAGGAATAGGAACAGATTCAGTTTGCATATCATCAAGCTCATTAGTTTGAACAGCACCATTTGTATCATTCTCTGCATGAACATTCTGATTGAAGCCCCCCACATTAAAGAGAACCGGACCTGCAAAGGGTTGAGCCGTGACACTAAACTGGATTCCTGGATATACCCTACCACCAGGCGTAGTCCCTAACCCAAAATCAATGATCTGTTCCTCTTCCCTGGGGGCAGAATTAGATGATCCAGCCCCATCATTCCTCCCCAACCGGATATCAGAAGAAACATACCTAGTAGTAGAAGGAGTTGCCCGGAGATCAAGATTAAACATAGTATGAGTACTATGTGCCTGGAAAACCGCAAATCCTCGTTCCTGAGCCTTATCCAAAAGACCAGACACACTGGAAACAATCGACATTATACTTTCACGACAGCATGCAGAAATATGTCCCACTTTACCACAACGGATACAGTATTTAAAGATGTCTTCATATCTGAACTGAATCCAAAGTAAATACCCACCATCCATAGAAAGGAAAAACCCCGGAGACAAGGGCTCATTGAGTTGAAGCCGAGCCTTGATCCTCAGATAATCCTTATCAGGAAAAGGATCAAATTCATCAATCAGAAAATGTTGGCTCAGCAAATGTCCCGCCACACTCGCCACTTTATGAGAAAGGTATTCAAACGGGAGGCCACATACTCTAACCCACACATCTGCATAGGGGAACCGAATAGATCTTGGAACACTATCCGGGAACCACCTTGTGAAGACCATAAAAGCTCCAAAGAAAGTAGCATAAGTACGCAGAAGAAGGTCCTCTCTGTCATCATCATTCTCACAGTGAAAAGCATAAATATCACCCAATTTGAGCACTTTAACTACACCCCTTGTCTTCCATTTTTGTCTGATCAAATTAGTGAGCTTTTGAGCCTTAAAAATCCGATAATCCACTAAGAAACCCAACACACACTGACCCCATAACTCTCTTGACTTACCAAGGGTGGTTGGATCAATATTAAAGACCGGTCCAGACCTAGAAAATCTCCATGCAGCAGCATGCAAGGGGTTATTTGGTTGAAATTCCGCATTTGGAAAGCCCTGATGAACATATTGATTATTATGAACATGAGCATGATCAGATGGCAGACCTTGATTGAAATTCTGATTAAAATGATCCTGTGAACCGGGATGAAGGGGATCCCCATCCCCAAATACCGAATTGTTACTCATAGAGGAAGGAGATAAGATAATAGAAGAGAGTATGAGATTGATGATTAGAAGAGCAATAAATGCAATCCTTTTATAGCCAAAGAAGGACGCATGTAACCCTAGAAGATGAAGGGGCTATCAGACAAAGCATGGAAAGCAATCGTCATTGATAGGGCGCTCCTTGAAGAACCCTAGAAAAAGTGCAGACCCCCAATAGAAATTGAAGAAAGCCAATGATTAAGGAAGTTAGAACACGAAATAAATCTTAGAAAACCGTGGATAATCTTGAACCCAGCAAATAGCCAATGACAATCAAGGAAGATGATTAAAAAAACAATTAAACTCTTAGATTGAATAAGAGGGGATTAAAAGTGATAATTAAAAGTAAATGATAGTGATTGGGGGAAAAGAATCTTCCACACAAAGGCTCTCGCTGGGAGAGATACTCTCTCTCTAAATCTTAGAGAGAAGTTTTTGGTTCAAATAATCTTAGTGTTATGCAAGTATAGCTACGATGTTAAAAGCCAAGTGATGATGAAAGATTCGTCTATTTGGGGCATGTAATTATTTGAGTTTAAGACAGTCAACTATTTTAGTTATCATTAATGACTTATTCTTTTATTTGAATTTGGAAAATATTTTGGAACCACCTTAGGTGAATTTGGTTATTTTTGTATGGGCAAATTTGGTTTCTTGTCTATTGAAAAATAATCAAATTTGTGTTTTCCTACTTCAAATAATAGTGAACCCATCATTTTTGATAACTTTGCATAGTTTAGATTGAAATCTCTTTCAAGTAAACTTGCACTATATTTCAGTGGATATAAAGAAAAATTATTAAACAATAATTTCTTTTCGGCATGACACATTAAAAGAACAATTAAAGTTATGTGTCAAAATGAAATTATTGGCCCCTTACTACGGTATTTAAATTTCTGGGGATAAACATAAACTAATGGGAGATTAGATATCAAATGATTTCAGGTGTCGTATTATTAACATATATAGATAAGGGAACCATTTTATACTTAAGTATTAATGGTTTAAATTATTATGTTAATTTCTAGACCGAATTTAGGCATGGATATCTAAATCTTGTTTATGGAGAAGTTTTAAGTTCTTGACGTTTTTAGTGATATTTGACTGAGTTATTTTACTCAGCAAAGGATTCATAATTATGTCATCTTTGATCATAAGTTTAAATATTTTGGCAAAATGACTATTCAGGATAATAACGTCAAGGTTGGTTTTTGAGAATTTCTAGAGGAGTTTGATCTTGTATTTAATATTACATCATATGAGGATGCTTGATATGGATGGTGTAGTATGTATGCAAACAAGATCCTAAGGCCTAGTAAGCAAGGAGTGTGATTACTCATACTCTTTTTCATATTACTCTAGTTATAAGTTCTTAAGATTGCAGCTATCTTTGGATTAAGTTCTAACAATAATAGCATTGACTATTTAATCACAGTGTACATAATTTGATGTTAAATAGTCATAAGGATAATAGTTGGACATAAGCACAGTCAATGACTATTTTGTTGGATTATACGGATATACTTAAAGTTTTAAGGCTAATAAAGTAATGATCCCACAATCAAGTTATTTAAGACGGAAATTATGGGGTTCTTTGAGGATATTGAGTTTGAGTGGGAGAAAAGGTAATTGATATTGTTAAGTCTCTCTATACAGGATCATAAGATCAATTTGGTAGAACAAACTCCAATATCTCAAGAATCAATTCATTAAAAGATCCATTTATAAGATATTAAGCAACTACAATAATTACATTATTCTCCTATATGGTGAAAGGGGAGTAATGATGCAATGACGGACTAACAAGTAGCAGTAAGAGTTAGATAATGGAATGAAAGAAGATGATACAATCAACTTTTGCCAAACCATTAAAGGTCCTAACTCATATAGGTGGATTGATGCCATAAAGAAATTAAGTCATTGGAAGGAGGATGATATTTGGACTTTGTTTCATTACCTAAAGTTGTGAAATATATTGGTTTCAAATATTTATTTGTTACCAAGAAGGATTCAAAAGGTAATGTGACAGTGTAACACCCCAAGTGTTTGAGAGGAGATTTGTCCCACATCGGGGAAATATGGAGCTTATGATGAGTTTATAAGGGCTTCCACCCACCACTTAGTAACAAGGCCTTGTGCTTTTGGGCTTAAGTGAGGACAAAACGGGCCCAAAAGTGAACATCTCATCGTAGGTGAGGTGTGTTATGACGGTGGTGGGTCGGGTTGTTATAAATGGTATCAGAGCAACCCTGCGACCGTGTGGTGAGCCTGTGGTCAGGAGAACCCGGGTCACACACCTAGCGGGGTCGATTCTGGGCTGGGCTGCGGTCAGCCTCCGGGCACAACGAGGACGTTGTGTTATTTAAGTGGGGGTGTTTGTAACACCCCAAGTCTTTGAGAGGAGATTTGTCCCACATCGGGGAAATATGGAGCTTATGATGAGTTTATAAGGGCTTCCACCCACCACTTAGTAACAAGGCCTTGTGCTTTTGGGCTTAAGTGAGGACAAAACGGGCCCAAAGTGAACATCTCATCGTAGGTGAGGTGTGTTATGACGGTGGTGGGTCGGGTTGTTATAGACAGCATATTTCATCTTGTCAACAAAATGACTATAAGGATATTTTGGCATATTCGGTTTTTAGTTATATTGGATGAATGTTAAAGATATGTTTCTCAGTTGTGACATTGATGAAACTATTCAGTGCATCAACTATAACTCTAATTCAGTAGATTCAAAGTAGTTGTTCTGCAAATTAAGGTAATTAATCCAATACAGCTCAAGTAAGGTTTTCCGTCATAAAGATTACAAATCTGTAATGTTATCATCTTATTTGATATTAGATGAATGTGGTACATGATTGCAGATAGTCTAGTTTCAGTGGGAGTATGAAAATTATTCTAATTTTATACCCTTTCAGTAAAGGAGACAAATTTTGTCTCATTAACGCCCTAAAGGAAATATTCCGAAATACATTAATGCTTAAATTCATGTGATTCAGGGAATATTTCACGTGATCTCTAAGTAATATAGTATATATAATTAGCTTGTATGCGTTTGGATATTGCGTACACTAAAGTTTGTTGGACAGATATTAAGGCAATACGGATTAGGATCTTTGATCCACTAAGGGCAGCCAAATATATTGTTGGTCATTTATATTTGGAACAAAACATTATTTATAGGAGATCGGTTCAGGTTGAGATCATTTGGTATTTGTCATGTGGCTGCAAATTCGGTACGGACGTACGATATTGAAAGACCACTTAAGTAATTTGTGACAAATGTGACAATTGTTATTAACAATTGTTATAGTTTCTAATAACATTACAAGCGATGTATTGTTTAAGAAACAATTCAGAGTGAAAAGGTGTCAATTATAAATGTTGATACAAACTCCATTTGCGGATCCGCTTACTAAGGAATTACCACCCACGGTCTTTCTTGAGCTAATTGCTCACATGGGTGTTTCGGTTTTAAGGAAATTCAGTTTAAGTGGGAGTTTGTCATGTTAGACACATTAAAGTTTACAGTTATTAAGTTCTGCAGAAATAAAGTTTTCGGTTTACGGTTTCACTCTGTTTTAATTTGGTTGATCTCACTAAGGTGGTGTGGATGTGGGGAAAACCGGTGTTCCTTTGGAAAAAGAAAGGGAGGTTTTCGTTTGAAAAGAGTCGCCACCAAATTTTAGGAAAACTTGGAAACCTTTTGAGAAATGAGTCCGTGTGAAAGTACGTGATGGGAAGTTCGTTAATAAAACACCCACCCCCGCCCGTTTAAAACGGCCTCTACTAAGGAAAACGATGGCTAATTAGAATAGTAGTTTGATCGTTGTATGTAGTGCAACCATGTTCTTTGAGCCTAACATGTGAATTCGGTTTCTAGTGATTTAATGCGTCTAAGCTACTTCGTCGAAGTGATTTACTATGTGAGGTTGATTAGCTATTCTAGCAAGCAGTCATAACATGGCTTAGATGGGAATGGGGGAGCCGTTGGGGAGCTAGCTATTACAACCCAGGCAATTCTTGCCGACTCGATGCGCAAACAAGTGAAAATAGATACAACTCGATCTATATACAATTGCTACAAACTACTCGACACACACGCCTAACTAGGCGCCATACTTGACGTTGGAAACCGTGCCAATGGGAAAGCCATGGCTCACATAGGACTTCGTCCTTGGCTTTCTCATTGCTTGTTGCACAATCGCTTCGATTTAACCAATTAAACACAATCGATTTAATTGACTAAAACAAAGGTTTTGAAAATCATTTGACTCAAAATAAAGGACTAACTAGACCCTTATTATAAGATACAAATTACATTGCTTGAATTAAATTACAATGATTACAACGATTAAATAACAATAACAATTGAAATAAATCGCAACA
>JAGPOY010009289.1:0-14735 GCA_018983105.1 Silene uniflora | reverse complement strand
CAAACCAGGGGGAGGTAATAAGCAGCGCAGGTAACACAGAACCGGCAAGCCACTCGTCAGTTCTCAATAGCCGACCCACTTACCCAGTTCAGTCTCAATCCAGACAAACGGTTTTCAGAGACATCGATCAGCAAAAAGACCATGTATATGCTTCATACATGTCGAAATTCAGCAAAGTGAGGCTAAAGGTGTTAAGCTACTAGTTCATACAAAAAAAAAACAGGAACAGGCAGTAGCTAGCAGGGAGATCGTGTACTGTTTCATACGTATCGACATTCGACACTAGTACAATTAAAAGTAATATGCTAATAGTTTCTGCAAAATAGAGGGACAAGTAGAACTTACAATTTCGATTCGCAAGACGGTTGAATGCAGTATACGATGGTGACATACATATGGAGCCTCTCCTCCTCCTTCCATACCCGGGCAAAGGGACGGAGATATGGAAACGGAATAGCATCGGGATTACAATATGGAAATTCCCTATGAAAGGGAACACGCTTTATTCAATTTTTTGGCAAGAAAACGCCAGCCTGAAGCAAAGAAATTGATTTAGGAAAGTTAATTCCCAGAAAGGGAAAAGTCGCCGAGAGAAAGAAAAGAAGCGGTGGAGATTGAAATTGAATAAAAAAAAACAGCAACTCTCCTATAGGACGGCCCTAATAGAAGAGTCAGCCCAGTTAAGAGAGTAATAAGAATACAAAAGAAAATAAAAAACAGAACACCACTCAACCTCTCCTCTATACCTTCCGGTTACGTTTTCGCAAATACGAAATCTCATCTTCTTCGCCGTCAACTACTGAACTCCATCCGCGCCACCTCTCCAACCCCCGCTCCCATCACGACACCACCGCTGCAATTTTTGGCTAAATACCTTCGTCCTTCCCCCAACTGTAACATCGACGGCAACGAGTTCGCCTGCCTCGTTCGAAACATGGTGACGATGATGAATACCATATGTCAATACCCAGGTTCGAAAATGATTGATTTTAACTTGATTACTTATTATGGAGTTTTGATTTTAAAATTAAAATTCAATACTTCTAGATTTTAAGTTGAAAACCCATGTTTTTATATTAACAACTTTTAAATACTTTTACATTTTAAGTTGAATAGCCATGTATTTATATTAACAACTTTGAAATTTAAGTTAAAAAAATGGGTCTCAAATTTGCGTTACTTTATAGTTAACTCATAATTTTAATGGATTTATAAAACATCTAAAATTTATAACCTCAGAACTCCCAATTTTAGCTTGAAAACTTAACATAATTATGAAGAAAAGTCGGGTTGTTATTTTGTTTCTTTTAGTTACAAGTTAATTTTTATTATCTAAAAGATTTTACATGATTACTATTAATTTTAGTTTGAAAACCGAATTGTTTAAAATAAGAAATTCATGTTTTGAGATAAATATTTGTGTGAAAGTGTTCCGAAAAGATCGTAATCAGCATCGTCTGAAGCTAGACTCTAACGTGATATCATCTATCAATGGCTGGGAATCTGGTGGAGATGTGGAATAATGGTGTGTAGTAAAAGGGCAACTAACAAAAGACGTTGGGAGAGGTTGGGATTAGAGTGGGATGGGTTGGTTTATTTAATTTTTATTTATGTGATATTTTTGTTATAATGGGCTTTTAGTTATTGGTTGGTCTTATGTTACGAGACCGTTCTATTAAACAATTTGTGAAACAAAAAAAAAGATTTTTGGCAAATTGATGGAACTAAGCGTGGCATGTTGTAAAAATATGGGCCCAATTCTCAAGCTGGTGCGTCAAGATTAAAATTGCAAGTGACCCATTAGGCCATTACCAACGTGATCATATGACATATTTGGATAGACTCGTTGTTGCAAAATCGATAAGTCGAGACCCGATCATGCCTGAACACTCAAATCGGTACATGATCAAGTCTCGAGGGGGCAATTTGTTGGCACGTAAAATTTACGTAAGTGCCACGCTGGAAGTCAAAAGTCAATATGTTGACCAAGACGGAGGAAATGCGGCCACGCACGTTGGAAGTCAAAGTCAAAATGTTGACCCGTCAACATAAATACGAAATAAAATAATTAATTTGGACGAAGTTTAAATTAATTAGTCCATTTTATTTTCGTAATCCGAACCCGTCTCTCTTAAGTGGCAAAACTCGAGCTAATTTACTAAGATGGGTTAAGCTGACTAAATGGGTCAAGATGACTACCAAGTCCAAGTCCACAAAAGTTTAGGGTTCAAGGAGTGTTTCTCTATAAATACAACTCATCCTCCATCATTTACAAGGAACTCAGAAAATTCCACCAAAGAAGAGAACATAACAAATTAAACTAATTCTCTCTAAACCTCAAGGCTCGACACCAAGCATCGAAATTGTGCCGTCGAATCCAAGTGAAGAAGTAATTCAACAAAGGAGATCCAAGTCGACAAGACCCTCCTCTAAATTATTTCTACACAATTCATTCAAATATTGTGCGAAGTTCGAATCATTGGATTAATAGAGATTGTAACCCTAAATATTCAAATATAATAAAATTATTTTTGTTACAACTTTTGTGTTTGTTATTTATTTTACAGATCACAAATTTGTGTAAACAGTGTCTTAGATTTTTTTCGTGAGCCGATTCGTTCTCCCGTTTCACTTCATTGTGATAATCAAGTGGCTCTTCACATTGCTCGTAACCCAGTATTTCATGGAAGAACCAAGCACATTGAGGTCGATTGTCATTTTGTGGGGGATGCGATTCAATGTGGTTTGCTTTATCCGGCTTATGTTCATACCTCGGATCAAGTGGTTGATTTATTAACTATGGCTTTGGGTGCGCGACAGTTTGAGCATTTGTTATCCAAGTTGGGCGTTGTCGATCCCACGCTCCAACTTGAGGGGGGTGTTAAGATATGTTTCGGTATATTTTGTGTATCGTGTATTTCCATATGTGAGTCGATTGTATTTCCATATATGCGTCGGTATATTACGGTATATTCCGTAGGGTTTGAGTCGTAGGTTGTATATATACACCTCTCTTGTATTCATCATACACATCTATCTATAAGTATAATAGAGGAACCACTAGACACGTGGCAGCCTCATATTAACTCTCACATATCTCTCTTCCCGCCTAACTATCACCAGCCTATTGGGCATCATTTGAGCCTAACTAATACTAGGCCCAATCCCTATTGTATCCAACCCTAAAAAATGTCTAAACATATTCTACTGCCGTCATCCTCAATTACACACTCCTCTTTCACATTAGCCAATCACTCAATATCCTTCTCAAAATCATGTATGGAGTATTATGTTCTCATATCAAAGATGGACTATTTGCAGTCGACTAATAATTTATTAAACTCGGTTCTTATCAATTGTTTTTCCCTAAAGTTTTGAAGTAAGTTGCTTAATTTCCCCTTCAATTCACTATTTACATTTCAATTTTTTTGACTTACGATCTTTTGCAAAATTTGATATATAAACTTTAGGGAAATTACTGATATTAACTCTCACATATTCAATTTTTTCCCTAAATTTTCTGATGCAGGGCCGACAATTTGATATCCGTGATCACAATATTACTGAGGCAATGAATTGATTGAGAATATATAAGGTTAGCCTTTGAATTATCTCTGTTACTGTTTTATCTTAAGCAAATTTGGTAGTCAGAATTTGAGAATTGGTTTCAATTGACTTTGTTAGGATTAGAAGTGATTGAAAGATTTGGGTATTTGAAACTTCAGTTTTATTAGTTGTGTATATAACTGCATTTTTGAAGACATTGTTTCAATATTTCAGATTGATTTGAGTTTACAATATTTTGAGGGACTAAATTTGTATGCTTATTTGTATAAACGGACTGGCGATTGCACCTCAAATCTAGCGTTTTCTATGCTTTTTAAGAAATAGGGGAGGAAAATAAACTACAAGGTTAAAGATTTGCTCCAACAATTTGATATTTTGATGTATAAACGGTCATTATCTCATGAAAAGTAACGAATCTAATGTCAGTAAGGCAAAGTTTTAAGTTCAATGTATTATTTACCTTTGTATTGTTTCATGTTTACCTGTTTTTGTATGAATATTGTTTATATAGGTTGGATTTTGATCAATAAAATCGCTAATTTATGTGTACCGTGGTTATCCTTATTCAATTTTTGCTGATTTATACTTCCCTTCTCCCTTAATTTTCTGCAGAATACGGCAAGCGAGAGCGAATCCGCCAATGCTCGAGTTTCAAATTCATTGTTTCATTCACATAGGTATGCGTAATTGTTCGTTTTAGTTACCACTTGAGATATGATATTTGTCAGTGTTCTTCCCCATTTTTCCGTTTCACTTAAGATATGTTTGAGTTTAATTACATTGAAGATTAAATGGATTTTGCCAGCTACCTTGAAAACATTATTTAGTTGTCCTAATCCATATATGTAAACAAATTAAGGATTTTATATATTTATTGCTTCGTGCACTGATTTTATACTAAGACTGCTACTGATTTTACAAAACATGTACTCCTTTTGTCTCAAACATTTGTTTAACTTTGATTAAAATCAAAGTATGTATGGTAAATAAATAAATGGATGAAATGGACTGGACTATGAATTTTTCTGAGCATATTGTTTATGGGATTTGCAATGCAATTGTTTTTACAGCAAGTCCAAATGTTAACTTTTGCTCTAATTCTTACGCTAATGAGCATTTTTATAGGATTATGATTTCTTTAGTTCCAAAATTCTTATATAAGTAAACATTTGCTCTAAATTTTACGTCTCTCTGTGTTGTGAAGCTTCCTGATATACACGACTTAGGTATTGAATTTTGAGACGAAAGGGTAGCTATTTGACAAATGAATGTTATATGTATGCTGAGGGGGATTTTTGAAACGCTTTGTTTTAGTTTATAATGTCAGGTGGCGGTTTAACAATAGTTTCTAATATAACTTACTATGTGGCCTATAACATGATATATTCCATTCGAATCATGAATCTACTATGCTCACTCTATATATAACGCTATCTGTTTTCCTGCAAGAATATTTTTCCTTAAAATGCTACTGTATAGTTGTAAATATTTCATTGATTATGAATAATTTTTTTATATTAATGTCTCATGTGTGATTGTGTGAATAGGCGTCTTTTTGTTGCTTTGTAATGTTTGGAATTCATTTTGGATCAACTGTTATTGTTTTTTCAATTTTATTTTTTAATGTAAAATGCACCTTGAAATTGAAAAAGTATAGACACCAGATCCAGACGGCAACTCATCTCATAAAACTGATGAAGACATTGAGAAATGATGGTTACTAAACTATAGCACTAGGCGGCCAGAAAAGGAAGTTGAACCAGCTGAATTGGTCAAGAGCAGCTATGAGGTTTTCGCTCCAGGAAATTCACATTATGTTGAACAAGTCGAACTGGTCAAGAGGGGCCAAGAGAGGAATCAATTTGGGGGAATTTGCTTACCGTGAAGAGGCATACTTTGCTATTGAATTATTGATAATGAAGAGCAAGAAGTTGATTCAAGAAACAAGGGATGAGATTTGATTTTGAAGGACTTTCAATTAGGAATTTACTTTTTTTTTTCATATTTTTCTAAAACAAGGGATGAAATTTGATATAAACTGCCATGAGAAATTTTAGTTCGATTTTTTTAGTTTGGTCTCCATGTCAAAGCGGTTTTGCACGTGTAAATAATTATTTTAAGGTTCTGAACATTCGTTTAAGGAGCAAAATGCCCACAATATATTGTTTGAAGGTCTCATTATGTACGAAATTTGTTGATATTTTTTACTTAGTATTTTTCTACCTTTACAGAATGAGTAGACTTTGCTTACATTCGAAGCCATCGATATGATGTGAGATACATGTATAAATATGTCTTCATCGATTATTATACCAATTCCCGCCTTTGCTCCACAACTAATTATAAATGCTCTTTTACATTTGTCCATTATTAGTTCTTTCATGCTGAATTGTAAGCGTATATTGAACTCTAATTTGTTTGTGTAAGTAAAGTGATGTAAATTTGTATTAATATTGTACTATAAAATTTCAAATGATTAATTATATATTTTTTTATGCATGCCCGTGCAATTTGCACGGGTTTTAAACTAGTAATCAATAATACACAAAATTCCTCCATATGCTTTCATATCTTATTTCAACTAAAAGGTGGCGCCGAAATTGAGCGCCACCCGGTGACGTCGTATCATTAGATAGTCTGATCCTTGCGTGTGTTCCACTTAACAATATACTCCGTATAAGGGAAGTATGGTTGATTTCACAAAGAGATTATTTTAAATCACTATCTAGACTACTATTTCAGTTTACAAGATTGTTGATTGATTTTAGCTAACTAAAACAGGTAAATAAAAACTATTATGATGATCTAAGACAATGTAAAATTGTAAATAAATATAAAGAAACATCTACGGTCGCATGCTTACTATGATCTTATGTCGAGGTTTATAAAAGTTACAAACAAATAGCATAAATTAATCCTAAGGCACACGGTTAATAACGCTGTCTCGGGTCAATTAACGCTCAAGGCCGATTCCCAACGGACTTTCATTACGTTTAGGTAAAATGTAAAACCTCGTATAGGGCCCCATTTTTAAAGTTCGCACAGGGCCTCGAAATCTCAGGACGGCGTATGCATGTCTTAATTCTTTTCACCCTCAACTATCCCCAAGGCCAACACCTAAACAAAAACCAGAGTAACATTCAATTTTCTAAAATTAGAAGATTGTTTTTCAAATCTGTCCAAACTTGAAACTAAAACTCCTATGATTTTGGATCAAATGGATTAATTCAAAGCAAACTTATGTTAACCAACTCATGCATACAAGACTCTAGTTGTACAAACTTACTTTTTCTTGATGCATACCGTTACTCACCTAACAACTTAACATCTCATATTCCTCAAATTAAGCATCTTCCTTCTCTCTGTCTCTCTTTCTCCCCAGAGAGAAAGAGAGGCTTCCCATGGAAGAAGAGGATGACAAACCTCCTAAACCCGTCACCGTTACTACCGTCATCCTCCTCTTTCTCTTCCTCCTCCACCTCGTTGTCGTCTCAGCTGACGATGCAGCCATCATGATGGATCTAGCTAAGTCCTTCCATCCAACTCCACCTGGTTGGATTGGTCCCAACCCGTGTAAATGGACCGCCGTCACTTGCGACTCCTTTGGCCGGGTCACCGATGTAAGCATAGCCGGAAAATCAATATCCGGGACGTTACCGGCAAACCTCCCGGAACTGTCCTCCCTCCAAACCCTCTCCCTTCAAAAAAACCGTCTCACCGGAACCATCCCGGCAATCTCCGACATGCCAGAGCTTCGGGAAGTGTACCTCGACGAAAACATGTTCACCCGTTTAAGCTCCCCGTTCCTCTCCAACCTCCCTAGCCTTCAATACATAACATTGGAAGATAACCCTCTACAAAGTTGGTCAATTCCTCTTGCATTGTCAAACAGCACTTCCCTACAAAAATTCCACGCTGCGAATTCGAGCCTAACAGGCTCGATTCCCGACATATTCGGGTCATTTAGTAGCTTAACCAGTTTGCGATTGTCGTACAACGATCTTACAGGAGAGTTACCAGCTTCCCTTGGAGGTACATTTATTCAAAACCTGTGGATAAATAACCAAAAACACGGGTTCACTGGCGGGCTTTTCGTGCTCGAATCAATGACTAGTTTAATGCAAGTTTGGGTTCATGCCAATGCCTTTATAGGCCCTATTCCTGATCTCTCAAAGTGTGTTTCGTTGTTTGATCTTCAGCTTAGGGATAACAAATTGACTGGAACTGTCCCGAATTCGATTACAAATCTCCCTAAATTACTCAACATTTCGCTTCAAAACAATAAGCTTCAAGGTCCAGTGCCGGTTTTTCAGGGGAATGTTAAGGTTAGTTTAGGGAATACTAATAGTTTTTGTTTGCCTACACCGGGGCCTTGTGATCCTCAGGTAACGGCCTTACTCGAGATAGTGAGCGCATTTGGTTACCCTTCCGTGATTGCTAATTCGTGGACAGGGAACGATGCTTGTAAGAATTGGGTTCATGTCGCATGTGACCCTACTGGGAAGGTTAGTGTTGTGAATTTTGCTAAGCTTGGTTGGGTCGGGACTATTTCACCGGCTTTTGCGAATCTAACTTCGCTTACTTCCGTCGTTTTGAGTGATAATGACCTCGTTGGGACGATCCCTGATGCTTTAACTTCGCTTAAGATGTTGAAAAAGATCGATTTGTCTAATAACAATCTGACAGGAAAGATTCCTAACTTTCCTAGTAGTGTATCGGTATTTGTGAATGGGAATCCTTTCTTGGGAACCAATGTGGATACGACTAACTCGGTGAGGTCACCCCCGGGTTTGATTAATTCGCCTTCAGGAGTAGCAACCCAAGGTGAAGGGTTGCTGTCAGCCTGGGTGATCTCGGGTATCATTATCGGTTGTTTATTTTTTCTTGCATCCTTAGGGGTGGCTATATACCTATATGTTAAGATGAATAATGCAATTAAACGTGATGAAATCGAGAGCTTTAGAAAGGGGAAGAGTAATAAGGGGGAAGATCCTGAAAAGAACGCGATAGATTTTCCTTTTGCGAGTCCTATAAAGACGAGTAATTTGATTGACAATATCCATTCTCTCTTTGATAATGGTAGCCTTATCCCCATAGAAATCTTACGAGAAGTGACAGGTCATTTTAGCGAAAGGAACATTCTAGGACGAGGCGGGTTTGGGATAGTTTACAAGGGGGTTTTCCAAGACGGGACTCAAATCGCAGTAAAGAGGATGGTAAGCAATATGCAGGGCACAAAGGGAAGGAACGAGTTTGAAGCAGAAATCGCGGTACTGTCAAAGGTGAGACATAGGAATTTGGTGGCTCTATTAGGGTATTGTGTGACTAGAGAAGAGAGAATTGTGGTTTATGAGTACATGCCCCAAGGGACATTAGCCCAGCATTTGTTCGAATGTAACGACAATGGTTTCTCTCGGCTTACATGGAAGCAAAGGCTAGTGATTGCGTTGGATGTTGCTAGAGGTATCGAATACCTTCATAGCTTGGCACAACAGAGCTTTATTCATAGGGATTTGAAGCCTTCTAATATACTCCTTGGGGATAATATGAGAGCCAAAGTTTCTGATTTCGGGTTGGTGAAAAGTGCACCTGACCAAGGCAAATTCTCAGTTGAAACTCGTTTAGCCGGAACCTTTGGGTATCTTGCTCCGGAATATGCAGGTATATCTACCACTTTCACTCACTTACTACTTTGTACTTTAGCACTAAAGTCCATGTCTCTGAAATTTTGGGTAACTGGGCTAACAAGTCATGATTGTTGTTGGCAGCGACGGGAAGGGTAACCACTAAAGTCGATGTCTTTGCATTCGGGGTGGTACTAATGGAGCTAATCACCGGAAGAAAATCACTGGACGAAAGATTACCAGAAGACGAAGCACAGTTAGTGAACTGGTTCCGAAGAATGCTGATTGCCAAAGACAGCATAACAAAAGCCCTGGATCCCTATCTCGAAGCTGAGGGCGAGGACGAAGAAATATTGTCAAGCATTTGCAAGGTGGCAGAGCTATCAGGACATTGTACAATGAGGGAGCCACTACAGCGGCCAGATATGTGCCACGCCGTCAATGTCTTATCACCATTGGTTAATCAGTGGAGGCCGACAGAGGTGGATGATGACGAGGAACAAACCTCGGGTATTGACAATGACATGAGCCTTCCTGAAGCTATGCTGAGATGGCAAACTGGTGAAACTACTGTAATGAGCGAGCATAGTCTTTATGATAGCAGGAATTATCAGTCTGATGCTACTACTCCCTCCATGAATGACAGCTTTGTTAATGTTCGAGGTCGATGATCGAGTTTAGTCTTTGACACTGTGGAACTTTGCTGATTTGGGGAGAAAGTGAGAAACTGATGTTTGTAATCTGGAAATAGATGTTCTAAGTTTTTTTTATTATGCGCGATTAGATGGGTAATTAAGGCATCTGATTTGAGATTAGGGGACATAAATCATCTAATTTGCTATTGCCATACAGTTTATTTTTGCCCCAACAGATCTTCCAGGCATGAAAAACAAGGTGGTCTTAAGACGATCTCAAAGTATAAGGTTGCGAAAAAACACAAAGGTGGCGCTAGATCTCGGCGCCACCTTAATTAAAAAAAATAAAAAATAAAAAAAATACACACTATATTTCCAATTTGCGCCAACTCCTTAGGGGTAATAATGTAAAGCTTAAATAAGATCTTAATTAAAAGAAAATCATCATCTGATACACAAATAAAAGTCTCTATATTTCATCACATTATTGTACGAGTCTACATGAATAGTTTAATAATGGAGGAAAAGGGAAAAAATCTTGATATTTTCCATGACAACGAAAGTAAGAAACTACTAAAAACAAGTTTCATTGAAGGATGTAAAAATTTGCAGGACATTATGATAATGACATCCAATTAAGCTAGCATTCTAGCAATCAAGTTTGTCCATCATCGATGTTATATGTTCTCTAAAGGTTTTCGTCGTTCGCTATGTGAATAGATTAATTCCTAGCATGTTAATACCGAGTTTTACAAAGTTATCGACTTATTTGGAAGTTTAATTTGCAATTACTGTACAGAAACTATGAATTCCTTTGAGTCGAATTGAATTTGGGGTAACTCCAAATCAAATTATAGTACAAGGAACTAGCTAATTCGTATTCCGAATTAGACTATAGAGTTAAAACATTCCGAAGTAATTCACAACGGTGAGCCGTAGGCCCGTAGCAATTAACTACAGTATGCATTTTAATGGCGGAAACAAGGCATCTACGTTTGAACGTTTCAATTTTCAAAGATATCCCCCACAATGTTGTTGAGAAAATCATGGAAATAAAAGATCGAAATAATATGAATACAATTCCTAAATTACCCTTTTATAAATAAATAGTTTCACATTCGAAATTTGGTGGAGTTAAATAAAAATGCTAACTAATTTACCAAAATACCCCCGGTGGCACCGAAATTCAGTACCACCGGGTGGCGCCATCTCATTTTCCTTCCGAAAAAAGTAGTATCTTGATAACTTAGTGGACCGTCTCTCACAAGTTATTGTGTAGCTACTTGAATACTTGATTGATTTTGGTTTGATTCTAGTTTATTTAGATTTTTAATCTTTAATGCTTAAAACAATCTTAACGTCTTTAACACATAGATAGTAGTAGATATTAAAACGCATGCGCAATCGATCACCTTAAGTGCTACAATTAACTACTCATAATTCGTACCATAATATGTATTTTGTGTTTAATACTCTGATTTTCCTATAAATTACTAGGAAACCCGACTCAGTTTTCAATTCTTACCTTTTGCTCTACCTTTTGATTGTATGCAGATGGTCAAAAACGTGCTTATGCCTAATGGCAAATATGTGATGACGGCAATTATAAGCTCGGAAAATAAACTAGCCCTATATCTTCCCCAATTCATATCAGCTGGCCTGTTTGTCGGGTTTGACACAGAATGGATGTTCCGCACTGGGACACCTGCTCGCGCAAAGATTGCCCTACTAAAACTGTGCAACCTCTCTAAATTTTGCCTCTTGATCGAGCTTCACAGGTTCGAGAGAATCCCAAGTTCCCTTGTTGAGCTCCTCGCTATTAGGGACATCACTTTCGTAGGGGTTGATATCTCCAAGCAACTTGACAAGCTTAAAGAGGACTACGGGTTAGAGATTAGAAACACTGCAGACCTTGCTTCAGTTGCTGCTGAAAGATCACGCCAGTTAGAAGTAAAGGACATGCCATGGCGCATTCCCCTTGAGGGCCTCGACGTGTTATGGAGTAAATATAAAAAGCAGGAACCAGTGGATGAGGAGCTCATCTTATGGCTGCTGAATAATCCCTGGCAAAGTTTTGGTGAAGAGAGCACAAACAAGCAGTTACAGTACACTGTTATCTCTGCTTATGCTGCTGTCGATACTGCTAAAACTTTACTAGAATACTATTCCTCTCGTAAAAAATGTCCCTTACGTTGATGAGACATCTATATATCTTAAGTTTTCTGTATTAACTGAACTAGGGCCTCAAAAGTTTCCAATGATTCAGAAGTTGTAGAATCTGCAATTTGCCATATTAAACTTGTCATACCTGGTTGGTAATAATTTAAACTTGTGATGCAGAATGGCAAGTTAGAAAAAATATAATCGGTAACCAAATAATCAAATATTTTGTTAAGAATCATTAGGAGAATAATTAGGAACTAATTATTCTAGTCAATTATTCTAGTCAATTGTAAATTATCTTGTTCATATTAGAGTTGTTATTCTTTCCTTTATTTACTCCTTCTATTATGGAGATAATCAAGCTAATTGATTTCTAAGGTAGGTAGAGCTTGTACTATATAAACTCATCTAATTGTAATTCTCAATTAACACACTTTTAATATACATTATCATTCCTTTATGGTATCAGGAGACTAGTTTGTTCCCCTCCCGACCTACTAACCCTAACTCGCCTCTCATCAAACTTCCCTCATGTCGAGTGCCACCATTCCCAACCCCGATGAGCCCACAAAACCGCTCATCCTTCTCAATGTGCACTCCGTTGCTAAGTTTGATGGTTCGAACTACCGACAATAGCGCCTCCAACTTGAGTCGCTGTTTGACGGTTACGGATTATTATCCTTTATCAATGGAAGTGCACCCCCTGCAAAAACAATTACTGCCAATGACAAACAAGAAAACCCGAATCCGGCGTACTGTACATGGTTTCGGCAAGAAAAGCTATTATTCAGTGCCGTGGCTAGCACTGTAACCACTGCCATCAGCCCCCTTCTCAACCGCACGACCACCACACGCGAAGCATGGGATATTCTTGCTGCAACCTATGCTCACCCCTCACGTGGTCACATCAAACAACTCCGACACAAACTGAAAAACATTACCAAAGGATCCCTATCCATCTCCGACTACATGAATAAAATAAAGACCACCGTTGATGAGCTTGCTCTCCTCGGTACAACCATTCCCAATGAAGATGTCACAGACCAAGTAATTGGGGGTCTCGACTCTTCATACCAGCCTGTTATAGATGCCATTAATGCCCGTGACGACCCTATCCCGTTCTCTGAACTACTGGAAAAATTAATCAACCGTGAACTCCTCCTCGCCCAACTGAAACTCGCTCCACCAACACCTTCTCTGCAGTTGCTCATCCCACCTACGCTCGCCACAACTCTTCCCACCAACGACCCGACCATTCCGCTGCCCCTACCTCTCAACCACCTGCCTCTGTCCCTAACCAAAACCCCAAAAACCCCTTTAAGGGAAAATGCCAGTGGTGTCACACACAAGGCCATACCCTCTCCTATTGTCCTATATTTAAAGCCTTGTACCCTGACATCCTCATGCCGCCATACACATGAACCCCTGCCCAGGCCAACTCTACCATCCTCACCTCACAACCGATCCCTTCCCCATGGTTGTTGGACAGCGGTGCCTCGCACCATGTCACTTCTGACCTCGACAATCTCGCTCTCCATCAACCTTACGATGGCACCGATGAAATCGTCATAGGTGATGGATCTGGCCTCCCTATCCTCAACACCGGTTCAACTCCTCTCTCTCCCTCTTTTAAATTGACTAATGTTTTCCATGTTCCATTGGTGCACAAAAATATTATTTCCGTGTCTAAATTTTGTACCGACAATAACGTGTCTATTAACTTTTGCTCTCATTCGTTTCTTGTCAAGGACCGTAATTCTGGTGCAATTCTATTCACGGGACCAGCTAAGGATGGAGTTTACTATTGGCCGATGTCGTCTCCACCGCAAGCCCACACCGCTGCTCTCACCAATGTCGATCTTCACCATCGTTTTGGTCACCCGCAAGTCTCTGTTTTAAAGTCTATTATTTCGCATTTCAATGTCAAAACTGTTGTTCCTAATAATGTTTGCAAGGCATGTCATATTTATAAAAGTCATAAACTATCGTTTACTGTGTCGTCTTTAAAGTCTAGCGTTCCCCTCGAAGTCATTTTTAGTGATTTATGGTCGTCCCCAATTTATTCAATTAATCAATTTAAATACTATGTCATTTTTGTCGATCATTTCACTAAATTTACGTGGCTCTTCCCGCTTAAGAAAAAGTCCGACACTCGCTCTACATTTTTAAACTTTAAAACTTTAGTTGAAAAACAATTCTCTCGCCCAATACTAACTTTCTATTCCGACAACGGTGGAGAATTTGAGAAACTAAAACCCGACTTTGCGTCATTCGGCATACAACATCTCACCTCTCCACCTCACACACCCGAGCACAACGGCTTTGCGGAACGACGACATCGCCACATATTAGAAACTGGCCTTGCTCTTCTCTCACACGCATCAATGCCCCTAAAATATTGGCCCTACGCCTTACAAACTGCTGTATACTTAATTAATCGGATGCCAACAACACTCAACAACGACTCCCCTTACTTCCGTCTCTTCCACCAACACCCAAAATATCCAAATTTTCGAAACTTTGGAAGCTTGTGCTTTCCATGGCTTCGACCTTATACTCAACACAAACTCGAGGCTCGTTCCATCGCCTGTGTCTTCATCGGTTACTCACCATCGCAGCACTCATACCTCTGCCTCGACCCCAATACCAACCGTGTCTATAGCTCTCGACATGTCAGGTTTGTCGACAACGCCTATCCATTCGCCAACATCTCTTCCCCCACTGAATCTCTTCCCTCACCTGACGA
>JAGPOY010009261.1:0-10355 GCA_018983105.1 Silene uniflora | reverse complement strand
CCGAGTCCGAGTCAGAGTCCGAGTCCTCTTCCGTGTCATCGTCATCGTCGTAATCATCATCATCTTTATCTTTACGTCTATGTTTCACGATCAACGTCAATTTGTGTTTTGAAAGAACATGCTCAGAAAGATGTTTAAGACACGGGAAGACGCGTCTGCAAATTTTGCACTCATATACAAATAACCCTTTCTTGCTGCCATTAATAATCACAGAAAATTAGTCAAAAACAAACATTGAGTTAAATTATTATAAACAATCTGTAAAATAAATAATAAATTTGAAATTTCAGAATATCACAATCATATAGTAGTACTCCCTAATTTGGACAATAAACGTCTTTTAATCAAAGGAATACAAATAATTGAAACGGATCGAGTATATCACAACAAAATAATACGAGGAGTAAATCTAAACAACATACACTAAAATATTTGGTGTAATTGTTTTGGGACGGTCCATCTCTCTTGAGCTCTTGATCTATCAAACTTTTGAAACCCTAATAAAATTATATATATAGTTTACGTTAGGATTTTTGTCGGTAATAAGGATTGAGGACTGTGTTATTTTTCTTAAAATAGAGCCCAAAAATATTAAAAAAAAAAAAAAAAAAAAAATTGAATTAATTTTTCACATACGGATTTTTAATTTTTCACACTTTTTTCATAAAATTTCCATATCATACCTTTCTCCTAAACAGAATCCCTCTTTTCCTAAACATAATCAAATTACTCGTGTATAATACCTCTAGCCTAAAATCGTTATCTAATAAATTTGAACAATAGATTATAATTCTCCGATTAGTGAAGCAATTTTGTTTTTAGCAATTATTAATACATTTTTTTTAAAATTATTAGATTTATGCATAACCATTATTGTCAATTTTAGGGTTCGACTGGACGTAGGATTGCAACAATTTGATTATTTAAAATTTGATTTGTAATTATCTGTGCCATAATCTTAATCCACCAATAGTCACAAAGCTTTTTAAATTTCAAAGAAATGAATTCAACGACTTGTCAGCCGATTATCGAACGCTGTTGGCTGTGTTGTTGCTTTGTTTTAATTTTTTTTTTTCTTTTTTTTAATATTTATTAGTGCGGGGATGGGAGATGTAAAGTACCCGGAGGACGGTCGGAGTAACGTCAATGACGACTAGACTGATTGGAGTACAATGGAGGTGGTGGTGGTGGTGGTGGTGGTGAAGGTAGACGAGGGAAGAGAGAAAAAAAAAATCAATTAAATGAGCATAAGAAAATTGACAGGGGTAGTAGAGATGTGAAAGAGTAAAAAATTCGTATGTGAAAAAATACGCCCCAAAATTATTAAGATAGAATTATGATTAAATTTATCACAGATCGATCCACCACCAGTCCGCCTCCGGCCCAATAACAAGAGTTCTTTTCATGCATTTTGACACCACAGATCAACATTCAACAATCATGGCCCGAAATCTCACTTTGTTTCCAACAGTCACCTTTCCGTATGGAGAAATATTGATCATTTTTTCAACAAATTCTGAATTCTGAATTCTAAATATTCCGGAAAAAAAACACACATTCCCCACATTTTGATACAAATAAGAATCACACTATACAATGTACACAAACCGCCCAGCTGAGTAAAATTGGGAGGAAAAAAAAAAGGAAAAAAAAGAGGCATGAACAAAATACAAAGATATCAACTGCTACAAGCCACACCACATAGCCTACACTTCGAAGAATCAGAACGTATAGATAGATAGATTGGGGACTAGATCGTCTTCTCTTACTCGAAGTGTAATGTTAGCCGATTTTCCTACTTAGAATTTTCAGCAAACTGATGAACCTCATAAGTCACGTGGGAAGTTGCTAATTTGACCTTCCTCCAAAACATCCTTCCCGTTTACCTTGTAGCCTATTCTTATGCGCATTACAAGGGGTTTCTGAAGAAAGAAAGATAGCATTAACTCGTAAGTATTGTGATAGACCGTGATATAGCATGAAAACATGAAATGGATCCGCTGTACGAAGACAAGAGTCTCATTTGAGTATTGTCAAAGTAAACCGTGCCAGATAATTAACCAAAACCATACATACCTTTCCATGCTGGCTGTTAGTGACACGTAGACTCTGGATTATGGAGCCGTTACCACTAGCTGGAAGAGTAGTGCTGCTAGCTGGATCTAGATTCAACTGAAGAAACTGTAACCAAAACATCAAATATTATCAAGCTCCCTCAAAACTAATTTAGGGTTATTTCAAAAACTTTTCAAGTCCAATAATACACCTCAAAATGACGCCCTTGGAAGTCTGACCTGGTGACCCGACACCCAATAACTGAATAGAGTAAGCCAAATATGACTCGAACAAACCCACCTCAAAACTGACTTGGATTTGAAAATACCCTAATTGGTCAACAAAATGACTCAAAAAGACTTATTCGAAGCCCTGTCTACACAAGAAATGGCAAAAACCTAAAGAAACGCGGCCAGAGGATAAAAACCCAGACACCTAACAAGTAACACCCGACCCAAATGACTAATTTGCCAGGTCTAACAGTCAGTGCAGTTCAAATACATTTTGAGTAAGAAACTACACAAAGATAGGAAGACCAATATTTACGGAGTTAAATTTATTTCAGATGTTACCTTAGGGACTGCCGCCTGGAAGATGAAATCAGTATACACGTTCGCTGATAAGTTAATAAATGTAGCTTTGATAGATGTTGTTTGTGGGTTAGCAGAATTTTTGGAGAAGTCGAAAGTCATTTTCAAGGAGCTGCTCTCAAATGCAACGATGGGCACCAAATGCAGGCCATTGCTCTCTGAGATTGAGAAGTAAGATTAGCATTGCATATCCACTCATACACCTTAATATATTGTTATAAAAAATATTATATGAGACGTTATCACTTGTGAAACCCACTTTTACCATATAGTTAAATGAGCATAATAAGTATTTGAGTTGGTCTAACATGTGAGGCTATCTCATACAAAAGTCACAGAAATATATAAGCGCGGTACCTCTTGTTGGCTGACTGAACGATAAACCACCCAACAAATCCACTACTGGAGTACTTCCACTGGAAGTCACTTGTTTGAGCATCGAAGGAATCGATGACAGCCCCTCTAGTGATGCTCCAGAATTTTTGCTTTCTAGGCTCAAAGATAAAAGCTCGGGATTCTCATTCACTAAACTATTTGCAGCAGGTGAGCTCCCAATTGATAAGAGATCCATAAGGGCATCAGTTCCGGGTTTTTTATTCTGACCAGAACCTTGAAATAAAGAAGAATTAACATTAAAACATTTATGGCAGAAAAATCATTCATCAAAAGTATGAAATGCGTATGGGTAAATATATCTCCATCAAAATCCTAGCTTTAATTATCCAAGAGCACTGTAAGGGGTTGATGACTTAACTAGAGGTCACAAGTCCCTCAAAACGCAGCAGTGGAAGAAAAGGCGGGTGCAATCCGAAAAAAGAAGTCCTAAATACATGTAAAAATTATAATAGAAAGACAGCGCCAGCAATTAGCACCTTAACAAATTCAACCAAGGACACGAGATTATCATCTCATTAGATAAGATTGGTTTAATTTACTCTTGTTTGAGTTATTTTATTTCGCTTTTGTTTTCTGAATAAGAGAAGGGCTTAATGCTATTGTTTCTCGGTATATAAAGGAGGGCCCAGGTCAAATGCAAGATTTCTTTTCTAAGAACTGTTGGGGAGATAATTACAGTTAGTGTCATACCAATCAAATGTGGGATTTTTTTTTCATAGCATACCTGATTGCGTTGGTGCCAGAGAGAGATCACCAAGGAGATCTTGTAGAAAATCTCCACCAGAAGAGCTAGGTGCCGGTACATCATCTGATCTGAGATCCAGTAAGTCAACCAGAGGCATGGCAGTTGCGGGCTTGGGTACTCCATTTGCAAGATTTACAGATGGGCCATTAGAGCTGGAAACTGCTGCCGGTAATGACCCGCCTTTTCTTCCACTGTATGTTGCCTCATCTAAAACAGGCATCCTTTCCACCAATGTAGATCTGTAATTATTGCAGCAGCCTTGTTAACTACTCCGTATTTCCCCCATAATATTAGAAAAACAAAGGTTAACTGCAACAAAAAAAAATGGTGAAAGATGAGGGATCAGCAAACACCGATAAATACCTAATGTTTTGATGTCTTTCAATAATTGAATTAAATTCTATAGCTCTTTGCTGCAATTCAAGAAGGATGCTACCTTTGTATTGCACTAAGATCTCTTTTACCCTCCTACACAGAAAAAAAAAAAATAGAATTAAGTAAAAGAACCATAAGTCAAGGATCCTCTGGTGTCGCATATTCTTGGGACACTAATTCTATAGTAAGTTTCACGGTAACATTATTCCTGTTGACTCTAACTCTCTAAGACGCGCTATACATCTCCATGGTCCAGAAAATGTTCATATAAACAAGATTCATAATGCATTAAGGTCTTAGATCAGCCGGCCGGACTGTACAGAAATAATATTTTCGGATAATTCATGTTTCACACTCAAAACCTTAAATAAAGCACCACACTACAGCAAAATCTCACTACATGCCTTTAGAAAAGGATGTCATTTTAGTTTCTCAAGTGAAAGGATTTATGCTTTCTGGAAAAAAAAAAAAAAAATGACCGTTTGTGTTAAGCAGTTAATATAGTTAACACACAACCGTAAAGAAAAGGTGAACTCGAATTTTTGTATAAAAGTGTTATTCAGATCCTTACAGAAGTACTACATCAAAAACGTACTTACTGGGAACAGGCCGGAAATCGAGAAGAAAGCTTCAATAGAGCATTCAAACACATAGCCAGGATGGTAGTATCTGCCTGGTGTCGCTTTATAGCAATATCAATGACATCAATAATATCTGACTCTGTTACCTGTTTAGAAAACCTCAAAAACAATATGCAGTTAGAAGAAAAAGTATCAAATTAGCACCCCCATGCCCATTGAAGGATTTAAAGACAGAGATAATTTGACAACTTAAACCTTTTACATGCATGTTTTTTGAAACTTCTACCATTTATAAGATTTTTTCGAAACTCCTATATTTTCTAAAGACTCTCTCCAAAACTTATACCAAAAGTTAGTTTTGATTTTTCATTTTATTTAAAAAGAGACCTTTTTTGGAGAATATCAAATGACAATCCATGTCTTTTATCTGCCTAAAACTGGCCTTTGGGGAGGGAAGACAATTCATGTTTGATACTCGCCAAAATGTCGTATTGCAACTGGAAACTATTACTTTTTTTGCCAGTTACCAAAACATTGGTTACTGCAATGGCCATAGACTGAATCACTAGATCAAAAGACAAACTTATAGGAATTGGAGGTTGCTTCTCTACTTTGATATCGCAAAAGTTATACTACACACGGAAGATGATAAAATTAAGTACACATCACAGAAATGAGACCAGGCGTAGAATCCTTTTTAAGTGTTTGTACAGTAACTCTTAGGCAGGCAATAATAAATCCTAGCTGTAAGAAGGTGATTATGTGGCCAAATATTAAATTCCATGACTAGTTAATACGAACTTACAGTTACTGGGTCCTCAATGTCCAGCATCCCAACATTGTTGACCAACATATCACCATATTCTCCGATGCACCAAATTGCCACCTTGGTAAGTGTTTCCTGATATATACATGATTCCTTTTAACACTTGGAAATTCCAATACTGATCTGCGGTACAGGTGAATCACAGCTATTAACTGATGTAATAAGAAAATACCTGATCAGTTGAGGCCTGAAATGCTTTGTATAAGGACCTAACCGTGTAGCCGTGGAGATTGATAGCATTACTTATCACAACTATGAGGGTGTGCCACACTTCATCCTTAACATAGTTTCCAGCCTACTAAGCAGAACATAAACATCGGTATATTGATATATGCAAGACCACCTAAACTTCTATTTATTACTGAGATTGATGAGAGGGAGGGAGATCAAATAGGAAGGGTATATTTAAACTGGTATATAACGAGTTTTTTCTTGAATAGATCTCTTTCAATTAATTAGTACTATATGTATATATCATTTGATTAGATGACACTGAAGAAACCTCAGTAAGATGCATGATGCGAAATAAAGGGTTTCAAAACGCATCCATAACAACTATACTAACCTCAGTTCTACCGCGTACATAAAATTTTTTAAGATGTGAGGGACATTTTGAAAATTGCAGAGAACCTGCTTAAACAAAGGGAGTGTAATGTTAATGACAAAGCAGATGCATACCTCGGAAAGAACCTTCATCATTTGATCAATGTACCAGATCTTCTCCGGTGAAAACCTAAAGTATCATTGATCAAATGAAGTAAGAGCAGCATAGTGTTGAGATACCAAACACTTGCATTACCAGACAACATTGCATCAAACATACAGAAATGATTCATTAAATTCCAGTTTCAGATTAAAGGCAGAAATAATCTCATTCACGAAGAAATGCAACTACCCAAATCACTTAACATATATTAAAAGAAAAGTGAGGTCTCTAAGACACTATTTCTAGTTCCCTGTCCATCCTTTAGCAAGGTTCTCCCAAAGGCATCAATCTAGCTTCACATATTACTGAATGATATGAACTTACAGAACGCTGGAAGGAAATTTGGTCATAAATTATGTCCATACGGTGACCAGCACTGCTCAAGAATCAATATCAAGAAGCTATTTTGAACTTTAAACTAGAGGCCTTTTGCCTTCGTATCCAATTCCACTTATAACTTTTGTTTTAACTTGATTATGCATGCAACTTTAACTTTCCCGAAAACAATACCTTAAAGAAATTGCTGGACCAATTCGAAAGAACCATACATTGATACATGATACACCTTGAAACAAATTGCGGTTTCTAAGACTAAAACACAGATAGCATTACGTATAGTATAAAAAGCCGATTAAAAGTGAGAAATTTTATGGTCGCTTACTTATCAACAATGGAGCAGATTTTGGTGGAAAGATCCTCCTTGAATTCATTGTCACTAACTTCCAAATATTCGATTAGCTCTTTTGTCAGAAGCTTTACATTACTGTCATTGACTAAAAGATAAACAAGATCAAGGGCCCTTTTCCTGATTGAAGCGTCTGAATCCTGGCAAAAAGGTTAGAAGCGTCTTAATGTGATGTAGACACTTTGGGGGATACACATGAGATGGTTGAACAGCGCAAAGCAAAAAGTATGATAGTCAGAAGTTAGGAAATAGTATAATCCCACTCATGCAGTGATCACACAGCACATGAAATATTTGTGATGCATCAGAAACATGGTCAATCGTCTATTGGGCCATCCCTTATATCATGCCATTTATTGTACTTCTAAAGCAAGGTGTCGAGAATCCATCAACCTAAATTTTAAGGAACCCTGCTATGACAATATGACACCCAAAAGTCATATGGTCAACACTCAGATCAGAAACATACCTTGACACATTCCAAAATAGTTGCTCGATGCCTCTGGACAGCTTGAGCATCAACATTGATTGCCCTCGTCAACATATTCAAAGCAACATATCTGGTAAAACAAATATAAAACATACCCTCAAATTGTTGGACATCAGTATTACACTGTTAACTCAATTCCTCAATGAAAAAATACGATGATTCTCAATTATCGTGCTAATCAACCATGCATGAAAAGGAGATTGTATTATTTGACAATGAACAGAATTAAAGAATGAAAGATATATAGGAACATGTGATACAAGGGGTGAGGTAAGAGGAACACACACACCAAGGGGGAACAAAAAGACAGAAACTGCATGGAAATTTTAATTGACTTCTATCAAAGAAGTTGAAGCTGAAAATAGAGCAAAGTCACTAATTTCTTTTTTATTTTTATTTTTGAAGAAATCAGCTCATTCTCATCAACAACAACAACAACAACAGAGCCTTAGTCCCAAAATGATTTGGGATCGGCTGACATGAATCCTCCTTTAGAACCGTCAATGAGTGGCACACCTCAAAATGCGAAAAAAAGAAAAGGAAAAGTGAAAAATAAAAGGGGAGTGAAACATAATACAAAAGTCAAGGTAAACTCTTACAAAAACTAATAGCTCACTAGGTAACAATCTAACCTAGCATATGCTCTACCATATCAGATTTCTCATAACCCATCGACCAAGAGTACATTCTTAGACTAACAACAGGTTTAACTCTATAGAGAAGCTACTCAATAGTTTGTTGCTTTACTGCGAAAATTCGACTGTCTCTCTTGACATATACCCGCTGCAAGAGAGCTTCTTCCAGCTCTTCCCTCGGAGTTTAGCTAAGTTATAAAAAGCATGCGTCAGACTAAGAACCCTCCTAGTGACTTTGGCAAACGAGAATGCGCTGCATTACAGCAGCAAAAAATAAATGCCCTCCTGTCTCCGAGTCCTGACAACAACGAACGCATTTATTGACTATACAGAAGCCTCTCTTACACAAATTATCAGTGGTAGGGAAGGCGTAGTGAGCAGCCAATGTCGCAGTGAAAGTATCCCTTGGCATGACAACAATTTCCATTGAAGGCTTAATCCATTTCTATGTGTGCTGCTGCCCATGAAATATCTCATAGATATGTTTGAAGTTTAACCTTCCAGCAGTAGACCACTTTTGTAGAAGGGTAATAGCATTAGCTTTGGATCCCACTTTAGCAATAAATTCATCTCTTGAATGAAGAAAAGTCTTCCATAAAGGAGATGGAGTAAGAGTGCCAGCAAATCAGCAATGTCCCAATAATGATCACGAGACGTAACATACTTACCAACCCATGTCAACCATATAGAAGCCAGATTAGTGCTAAATTTCCAAAACATCTTTAAAAAGAGAGTTTTGTTCCAGATGAGGATTTCCCAAATATCAAATCCCCCCTGAGCTCTTGCCCTACATACCTTTATCCAACTAAAGATCATTGTATGCTGAGAGTAATAGCCTCATAAAAATTTCCTGCACCGTTTTCTCAATATCTTGCATTACCCCTTTTGGTAGAAGGAAGGATGCACACCAGAAGGTTTCAATACCAAAAAATGACTTCAGCTAATGAGCTGAAGCTTACCAGCATAAAAGAGCTGATGATTACCCCCCAATGACCAATCTTGCTGCTAATCTTAGCTAAAAGAGACTGAAACATTTCTTTTGTAAGTCCCGAAGAATGTAAAGGTGTACCCAAATACTTGAAGAGGAATTTACCCTCCACATAATTAGTAGCATGCAATATGAGTTCCTTAATATCAGGCTTCGCTCCAGCAAAGTAGATGTTGGTCTTATTGGGATTAGGGGTCCGGCCAGAGAACTCAGAGAACAATTTTAAACTCTTCTTAACAGCAACTGTAGAGGGTAGATCACCTCTAGCAAACACCAACAAATCATCCGCAAATATTAAATGTTTTAGGCCAATTCCTGAGCATTTAGGATGATAGCTGAAGTGAGGTTGCACATTTAATCCTCCTCAAAATCCTAGAGAGGATTTCCATACAAAGAACAAAGAGAAGAGGAGACAAGAGGTACACAAGAGCGAAGTCACAGAACACCCATTTATGTTAAGTGAGAATCTAGAGGTACACAAGAGCGAAGTCACTAATTTCATGCATGAAATTTGATAAAATAACTGAAAAATGAAAACGACAGTCAAACAAAGAAAAGTAGAGACCTGATATTATTGTCCTTGTTTGATAAAAATCTTCCCAGAATATTTATGGCAAGTACACGCAAGCCACTGTTGTCTTCAATGCTCATGATAGTTTCCACACATTCATAGAGAATGGCATTCCCTGCATTCTTGATTGACTCCGTTTTTGTTGCCACCTAAAGCACATATAACATTTCAAACGTTGAAAAAGGAAAGGAGGTCATTAAAAGCATCAGGCTGAAGAAGTTGTAGAGCAAACCAGCAATGAAAAAAATTGAAAAAATAAAGAAATCGAATTTATTTGTGCATATAAAAAATTTGAGCCTAGGAAGAAATTAGAAGTCTATGAATAACTTGAATCCATTTGTGTGTAAAGAGAATTTCTACAAAATTCATTCGCTGCATAATCAGAGGCGGACATGCAAATTTATAATTTATGCCCAATCTTGGAGCAACTCCCTTTAGCATACTTCCTCTATTCCAATGAATTGTATACCTTTTTTAAAATCCCTCTTACACAATTGGAAAACGTATACAACTTGAATGGAATAAGAAAGTATCAATAAATGTCAGAGGATAAAAGAAACTCTCTATGGGTCCCATACCCACATGGACATACACAGAAAGAATACCCACGAACCTGAGCAAGTATGTCATTCATGCAGTCACTAGCGTCAGCATCGCCATGACCCAGAACACACAAAAACCTTAATAGTCTCATGTGGAGGAAAGGGTCCGT
>JAGPOY010009234.1:7688-17925 GCA_018983105.1 Silene uniflora | reverse complement strand
GTTATCTTTTATAAAGATAAAGTCACCTTTGTAAAAGCAGCAATAATGTTGTCGCTTATGACGTAAGTGCTTACGCACTTTTGTTTGTCTTTTCTTTCCTCCTCTGCCTATATAAGGAGAGGTTATTTCATAGTTGGAGGCATCGGGTTTTCTAGCAAGCCTTCTCTGCCTTCTCTCTAAAAATCTCTTGTAAAAACTTTCTCTGTAATCAAATAAATAAACCTTCTACTGATCTCAACCAAAGTATTTGTAAGTATTTCTTTTATATTTATTTACTGTATTTAATTTAAATTTTAAATTTAAGGATGAGCATTATAGGCTAAATCCTTTATGTTGGACTATGACTAGCTAAAGGAATTAATTTTAATCCTACCTGGTAATAATACTCTTGGTGATAATGGCACCGGAAATGAACGATACTTTTCATACTCTTAAGATCTGGCTAATAGTTTAAACTCTTTTAGGATATTATAAACTCATAGGTCCGTTCTGTTTTGCCCGCTTGGCCGTGGATAGGCGTTTAAGGGTGTTTTGAAGTGGACATTGAGTTTATGGTATCCCCCTGTGTTTAGTAAAACCTATCTGGCTAGATGAACAGTGTATGAACAGTGTCGTGTGTTTTGGTAACCATTCCCGTTTTAGCTATTGTTAAATGCATCCTAAAATTTCAGGATGATTTATACAATAAACCTTTTACAGTAAAGACTGACTGTAAAGCTGCTAAATATATGTTTAGGAAAGATTTTAAACATGATGTGTCAAAACAAATGTTTGCAAGATGGCAATCTCAACAATCTAATTCTGTAAGTATTTCTTTTTAATTTATTTTTTCTGTTTTCTTTAATTAAATTTTAAATTTTAGGATGAGCCTTATAGGCTAAATCCTTTATGTTGGACTATGACTAGCTAAAGGAATTAATTTTAATCCTACCTAGTAATAATACTCTTGGTGATAATGGCACCGGAAATGAACGATACTTTTCATACTCTTAAGATCTGGCTAATAGTTTAAACTCTTTTAGGGTATTATAAACTCATAGGTCCGTTCTGTTTTGCCCGCTTGGCCGTGGATAGGCGTTTAAGGGTGTTTTGAAGTGGACATTGAGTTTATGGTATCCCCCTGTGTTTAGTAAAACCTATCTGGCTAGATGAACAGTGTATGAACAGTGTCGTGTGTTTTGGTAACCGTCCCCCTGTAAGGAGAGGTTATTTCATAGTTGGAGGCATCGGGTTTTCTAGCAAGCCTTCTCTGCCTTCTCTCTAAAAATCTCTTGTAAAAACTTTCTCTGTAATCAAATAAATAAACCTTCTACTGATCTCAASCTAAGTATTTGTAAGTATTTCTTTTATCTTTATTTACTGTATTTAATTTAAATTTTAAATTTAAGGATGAGCCTTATAGGCTAAATCCTTTATGTTGGACTATGACTAGCTAAAGGAATTAATTTTAATCCTACCTGGTAATAATACTCTTGGTGATAATGGCACCGGAAATGAACGATACTTTTCATACTCTTAAGATCTGGCTAATAGTTTAAACTCTTTTAGGGTATTATAAACTCATAGGTCCGTTCTGTTTGCCGTACTGTATAGTAACTAACAGTAGTAGAGTAGTAGACTAACCATCCACCTCACGCATTGGCATCGGCGAGACTGGTGCTGAAACCACTGTCGTGGTTGTCGGAGCGATTTCTGCTTCTGTTATGCTAGTAATTGCCTTCTTTTTCTTCTTAAACCATTTCTTCTTCTGTTTTTTGGGCTCCTAAGAAAGATTAAATACACAAAGGATGGTGAAAAAGAAAGATTATTAATCGTAACTAAGACGATTCATGCTCCTCTAGTTTTCTCTAGAATTTCAGCTTTTGCAAATATGAAGAGAGGACATAGATTTTGGCCAAACTTTCCATAGTCTTTAGAAAATCGCTAATGTCAAATTGAAATGTTGTAGTTTCAAAGAGCATTCCACATAACAGAAAAACAGAGAAGCTTATAGCTTTTTAATAGTATGAAGAAACCTTTTTTTTGCTTTCAGAGAATGCAAATACTTGTGATAGGCCGCCTTAAACAAGTACTTTGCATATCGTAAAACGGAACGTCTGAGTAGCTACCCTACTATGTACTTTTTAACATTTGTGGCAATATTGTAGAAATGAGAGAGCTATTTTACACAATATTTTTATGAAGCCGTCTTAAATTAGACATGATTGTTCGCTAAAAGAGGTTCCAATTCTAGATAAGTACAGGGAGGTTATAGACTAAAATGGACATGAAAGAAATCACAATGTTAATCTAAACCTGATCAATATCCTCCTTTGCCTCATGATTGAGGGCCTTCTTCATTGCTGAAAACCAATTTCCTTTCTTTCACATCTCATCCGATGGTTTAATCGAACAACATTTACCAAGGAAACTAACACAATTAAAGTCAAACAAATGAATGAGACTCAGTCCGATAGAACAGTCAAAAAATAAAAACAACCGTACGAGTTAGCTATCTAAATCCAATCACAAATCTGGAATTGGAGTCCCCATAGATCCCCTTCTTAAACCACAAAAAGAACAAAACCAAAAAGGCAAACAAATATGTATTTCGATAGAGATTAATTAAAACCTTAAAAAAACTGAAATCATAACCTAGAAAAAAAGAGGAAATAAAAAGGCGGATCGTAAAGTAGGTGGGAAAAAAAAGTTAGGGTTAGAAATCTAAATACCTGAGACAAAAGGAATGATATTGAGGGAAGAAAACCCCAAATCGCCCTTGGAGCATTGAAATTAATCTCTTGTATTAATCTAAATCGAGACGCAATTGCAGAAATTCCAAATAGGAGAAGGTGGGAGAGAAGGATATCGTGTGGTTGTATCGATGGTTGTTTGATAGGCTTGATGGAGGGTGATCGAGAGCTTGGGGAGGATGATGTTCATGCGGGTTTGCAGGAGGTTTTGAGTGGCTGAGGAATGAGGAAGTACAGAAAAGAAGAAAAGGAAGTAAATTAGCTGGAATCATAAATCAGAGGGAAAAAGAAGAAGGAAATGAGTATTGGGTAAAAAGAAACAGAACAAAACGGCCCAATAAACAGGAAGAAATGTCTGTCGGCCCAATAGAGCTAATGACCCGTGTAACCAACAACCAAACCCGCCCATAAGAGTTCAACTATTCATCCCAAAACTACTATTCATTAGTGAATAGTAGTATTGCTTCCTCACTTTTAGTTAAGGTGGGGATAAGATAGCTAATTAGTAGGGAAACTGTCCGAGGTTTTAGTACCACAAGAGTGACACAATCAATATTGTTTTAAGATAATTTCAAGTTCGGATGAAGATGCTGGGAGAGAATGGCAACTTGAGCTTAAGGCATCTAAGAAGCCCATTTACTTGTGTGATTTACTAACTTTCACTAACGGCAGAGGTAGGGATGCTTGTTTGAACAGAATTCTATGAGGGAGGGCGGGGAGAAGTTAGTATTGTCCTTCCAAAACGTCTAAATGTTTAATTAAACTTGAATCGAGAATAAATAGATCTCTTCATCTGTATCTAACCCTGCCTTATTACTAAACAAACCATCGAAATTAAACAACCAAACAACATTAAACCCCCGTCCTCCAACTCCAAAGATAAGAAACATTCACAAGAGAGAAATAGAACTGTTGAGCAAAATGCGAAACTGAAAAACCAAAAGCAAAACTAGTGCACATCAGATAAAGTAATCCTCAGTACAAAATCAATCAACTTCTGCATATGAAAGAGCACAATACAGTTTTAAGGTTGTAAGTATTAAGATGAATTTGTTTCAAGAAAAAATACTTGTGTAACCGTACAACCTCAAATGTAACGCGAACTCCGAAAGATATTAGAATAATGGAATGCTCCAAGGGTAACTCATGGTGTAATAATCTTCGACTCAAAATGTTAAGAGTCGCCTATAATGGTCAGAGACAACTACGTTTAAGGGTTGTAAGTCATGCCTGGCTTCTCAAGGCAATTTTCAAAGTCCCTTCATGCTTTAAACTACATGCTTTAAAGAAGTTTCCTAGGTAACGATTAAGGATTTAAGGCTCCATAAAAAGGGAGTTTCTGGACATTTTAACTTTATGGTTCAACAACAACAACAACATCAGACCCTTAATCCCAAAAATGGTTTGGGGTCGGCTGACATGAATCATCTTTTAGAACCGTCCATGGGACCTCAGATTGCGAAAATATAGGAAAGGACAGGGGAAAACAAAAGGGGAGTGAAAAATAATACCAAAGTCAAGGTAAACTTATAGGTTTTAAAATCGTAGTCCGGATTTCTTTTATAAAAACTTAGAATTTAAATCGAGAATAAAAACAAAAATGATTTTGAAAACCGAAGTAAAACTCAAGGGTCTGGAATACCTTAAAAGTGAACCAAACATTAATATATAAGAAAGTTGTAAAAATTAAAAATTAAAACACTTATGTGGGTTTGGAATGCAAAATAAAAACATCCGAAAAGAACAAATAAAATTGTAAAAATTAAATAAAAACACTACATATTTTCAAATAACATAAAATACTAATAATCCACAAGTATTTGAACATTTTGGTTTGGAATGCAAAATATGAAGGCTATAATCCATGAATAAGACACTTATGTGGGTTACAAGTTACAACGACGGAACTGCTTTGGAAATTGTTGAGGGATTCCTAAGGGTATAGGTTGAATTATGAACAACATTTGAGCCTCTGTGAGATGATAAACAGATGTAAAAACAAATGCATCAAGCAATTGATCATAACCATTAGCCAAGTACAACACTAAAGATCAAGTGGCTTTGCGAGGAATTATTAAGTTCAAACCTGGTTTTAAATTTTCAACGCAAAGCAAGTGTTTATAATCAGTAACTCGCCAAAGATAAGACTATCACTTGATGGCTACTTGGCAAGTAAGCAGCTACACAACTTATATATGTGACTGACTCATTTCAGCATGCTTTCAACACAGTAATCAAACTCCAGATTACCATATGTCTCTAGCATCAACTACTCCAGATTATTAGTTGTGAATAAACAAACAGTAAAATTTCAGCATACTTCAGGTTAAATCATCGTGTTACACTATCAAGGCTTTCTGCCAATGCTTCCTCAACTCGCTACAAGATCAACAATCAGTATCGCAACAAACCTAGAAAAATCAGCGTAATGATTCCGCTAAAACTTGCAGATCAACAACGCACAATTTTAACACCAATAACAGACAATAAAACCCTAATTTACAAGCAATCGCAAAATCGACCAACGATTTCACATAATCAACAATCTATTCACAAATCCAAACAAAAAGCACATCGGAAATCGATATTTATGAGCGAACAAAGAAAAACAAATAGGAAATCGAACCTGACTGAACTTAAGAGCGTGCTGTTCGCCAGCGAGTTGAAGATTACCGGAGACGAAGACAAGCATAGCGCCATTAACAGAAGGTTGAGAGTCAACAGTAGTGACGGAATGCTGACACTGCTGGAAAGGTAAAGAGGTCAATTTAGCAGTAATATTCTGAGTACCTTGAATCTTCTGACCTTCGAAAGTAAGCATGGAGGAATCCTGGTAGAGATTAGCGAGAGCAGGTCTGTTGCTGTCGAAGGTTGAGTAGTAATGTCCTACGAACGTCTTTGCTACTGCGTCTGCATCCATTCTTTTCTTTCTTTTTCTTTTTGAGAGGGAGGGAGCCTCAGATTTGATCTTTTGCTGCAACACTCTTCCGGTTGTTGAGATTTATGACCCACTCTTTTGATTTAGGAGACTCCGAAACCGCTACCTTTTTATATACCTCACACGGGATAGAATTCTCTAGCATGTATGAGACCTATTTAATTTTGAATTTTGAATCCTTGTTTTTCTCAAATTCAATTATTATTATGACTGAAATCTTTTCCAAATCCTAGTGAAGAAACCCGTGAGTATGAAATCTTGAAAAGATATGAGAAGGGTCTTCACTTACATAAGGAAGTCGACAAGCTTGTCTCACCGTGGAAGAATGTTTTGAACAATTGAATGTCACCACTAGCCAGTCACCAGTCAAGTATGATGTGTATAAAGTAATCCTTAGTACAAATTCAATCAATTTCTGCATATAAAAGAGCACAACACAATTAGTCAATTGGATATAAAGTGAATCCAACCAAATAAAAGAAATAATAACGAGTAATCAGAAAATACTAATAGTCACAACTTTTTTCTAACGTAATGAGAGTTAATGTTCAGTTTTGATACTAGATAATGTACAAACTAGGTCATGAGGACCATCATCATTCTATTAGTTCACCGGATAAAATAGACGTATACACGAAAACCTTGAGATCCGTCTGGTACTCAATTGTACATGAGCATGAAGCTCAACACAATGAGTAGTGGACTGCTTTGCCTGAGATGGGTTTTCGAACTAACAATGAGTCAATGATGTGTTCCTATTCCAAGACATCTATTCAATTCAATAATGTAATCAAGGAAGCCTTTTTTGCCTAGTGGTTTAAGATTTAAGTACGGGTACAAAAACATGTTTCCAATTCAGATCCCCTTCCCCTTGTGACATATAAGCATGTGAGCCTCATTGTGGGCCGGAAAAATAAATACAGAGTTCTTCAACAAGAAATAACCCAAAGCCCCAAATTCGAGTAGTAAAGTGAAGACCCAATATTAGGAGCATAAGGATAGAAAAGCTTACTTATATGCAAAATAGAAGACGTTTATAAGCACAGAGCATCACGCAGACAAGAAGCTTGAGCTTCCGCCAATGTGACATCCCATGTGAAGTTGAGTGAGACCTACTCATTTTGGGAAGCACTTGTCTGGAAAAAGCGTGAGACTTCTCGATAGAGTTGTTCAGCTTCAAATGGCTTTGAGACATACCCATCCATTCCGCACTTGAGGCATTCCTCATGAGTAGCCTGGATAACGTCAGCAGTCATGGCTAAGATAGGCACATGCCAATTTGAAATGTTTCCGTAAGCCTCTGCTATCGATTCACCATGTTGGATTCGGTCATTGATGCAACCCTCTCTTTCACGGATTCTCTTTGTCGCTTGAAATCTGCATTAAGTCCAAATTTAGAAAGGTATATTTATAAATTATGCCCTCACCAGACGAGCTCTAGTTATTAAAAATATTCAAATTACAGAAAACCGTATGCTATAGATATGTTTATTTCACATTCCACAGAGGAAATCTAGCATTGGAGATCATTTCATAGAATATACAAGACGCTTACCCATCCATCTCAGGCATTTGAATGTCCATGAAGCAGGCATCAAAGTGGTGTGGCGGCCGAAGCTTCTCCACAGCTCTTTTCCCATTATCAACACACTCCACATCGGCTCCATACTTTTTCAAAGCACCAGCCGCCACTTTAAGGTTAATAGCATTGTCATCTACGACAAGAATTTTTCTACCACAAAGAAGATGCTGAAGTGGCAAGCTCGGAAGTTCCCCATTGTGAAAGTTCCCCTTGTTTCCGACACCCATGGACCGCTGCAAGGATGCTGCCAACATGCTCGTCCTAAGAGGCTTCATTATAATACATGGAGTATCAACACCGCATGCACTAGCATTAGCTTTACCATAGCTTACACTATTAACGAGAAGAAAAAGTTTAGGAGGCCTTCCGTAATTGACATTTTTCAATTTATTGACAAACAGAGCAGATTCTTTTAAATTCTTACTCCAAACTTCCTCTTCAATAAGTATCATGTTAATTAATGATTTCCCAGAACTAATGAAAACAAACGCTTGATTCAATTCTGATGTCACTTCGACATTTATGCCAAGCCGTTGGATATGATATCTTGCCACCTTCACTCGGACTTGACTGGGGTCGATAACTAATGCCCTCATGCCTCGAAATTTGGTCGAGGCCAAATTAGATTGGTTCTTCGTCTGCCGGTTCTTAATCTCATTTTCAGTCGACCCACAAGTGCTAAATAAGGCGGTAAATGTAAAGGTAGAGCCAACCTTAGGCACGCTAGAAAATCCAATCTCCCCATTCATCAAGCCAACCAAACACTTGCTAATACTAAGTCCTATGCCCGTGCCTCCATTTCTAGGACCAACTTGCATGTAAGGAGTGAAAATCCGAGACTGAGAATCAACAGGAATGCCACAACCCGTATCCTCAACAGAGATAATTACGTTGACGAGACTGGGTGATGATAATGGAACTGGGCTATTAGGCCCATCTTGACAAAAGGCTTTGAATGTGGCCCAACTTCTTTGTCTGTCTGCCACAGGCAACCCACTCAAGGTATTCTTTGCTGATAACTCCGTTTCCACCTCTATCGAATCCCTCACCTCTTCCACAAGATGGACGGTCACAAATATATGTCCTCTCTGTGTAAACTGCCAATGAAATAAAATCACGATCTAATTGAGTGTATTCAGCCTTTTAAGCAATTAGTTACTCCCTCCGTCCCGGTCAATTGTTTACTTTCGGTTTTGGCACAAAGACCAAGGAATTGGGAGGGGACCATTTGTAATGGTTGTTAGAATGTTAGTGGATGACAAGTGGACAATAATAGAGGTGTATGATCAAATTACTCATAAAAAAACTTTCTAATATAGAAAGGTAAACAAATGAATGAGACATTCTAAAATGGAATAGGTAAACACATGCTCGGGGCAGAGGAAGTAATTTAGAAGGATAGAAGCTGAGCTGACCACAAAGGCTCTAAATACTGCTCTCTCTGATTCACTCAACTTTCCATTTGAATATTTATGTGAGGAGGAATAAGTCAAATAGGAGAGCCTCCAGGCTTCCGCAAATGGCGGAGTAGGAGGTTAGGATGTACATAACCTTACCCCCACAAAGAGGCTATTTTAGGTTGATCCATAATGAAAATTGTTTCTAGAATTGCATTGCAGACTACTTCACACAAAAAAGTTTGAACCCCAAAATTTGCGGGGCATTTTCCTTTTTCCATCATGAACCAGAATCATAGGACAGGGAGTATTTAACTCCAAAATACTACTGAATGTAAAGACCTTTTGCAAGTTCACACTTACTTTGATGGAGTTTCCCATAAGATTTGTAATAATCTGACGAAATCTTCCTGGGTCACCAATAACCAGTTGCGGTACAAGCTCTGAGATATAGACCGCCAGCTGGAATGTCAAAAGTAAATAAATTAGTCTCGCAAGAAGATGAGGTAGAATTAGTCCAACATGTAGCAGCAAAGCACAAAAAGGGAAGGAAGCATTCAAAGTTACCTCTACTCCCTTCTCTTGGGACTTCCCAGAAAAAAGGGATAACACATCGTCCATAATTGTACGCAAATCAAAAGTAACAGCCTCTAACTCAAGTTTGCCAGACTCAATCTTCGCCTGGTCAAGAACCTCATTGATAAGAGAAACTAGGGCTTTCCCACTGGCCTGAGCTGTCCTTACATAATCTTGTTGAGTTACATCCAAATCAGTGTCCATAAGCATGTGAAGCATCCCTACAGATTAAAGTAAAAGATCAATATTACACATTTTTTATCTTCGTTTGTTATAAAGATCTCACAGAAAAGTTGAATCCTATTTACCTACAACGCCATTCATTGGAGTTCTTATCTCATGAGAAACTGTAGCAAGGAACTGCAAGATATAAAATAAAATTATATAATGAACACAATAAGATAATTTTTTTCGTGTCAAGGGAGCCACAATGACAGTTTGGACGCTAAGGGTTTCATACAAAAGTCATGAATACTACCCTCAAGGATTACCACCTAAGCTAACTGACCTCTGCTAAGGTTGGGGTAAGGCAAAAAAAGGATCACCTGCATGATGCTTAATGATACACACCAGCCTACAAATGCCAAGGAAAAAAAGGAGGAAGCACCTACCTGTGATTTTGCAATATCAGCCGCCTCAGCTCGCTTCTTAAGCTCCATCATCTCCTGATAGTCATCCTCCACTTTAAAAATCCTATTAACAGTTGCATACACTATGTGTCCAACTAGTAATGCAATTACAAGAACCCCAACCCCAGTGGTGATCGCTGCCAATGGCCACGGCGGCTTCTGCTTAAATCTGTACAAGATAGCAAGAGTAAATGTCCAAGCCAATAATTCCAATCATTCGCGGTGATATGTATTACACTTGCCGTCAAAGTCAGGGTTCATGTCTTTAACTAAAACATCCTACATAAACAGGTTTGGACCACACCATAAGGAGGGGGGGAAGTTCACTTCATAAGCATAAAACAGGCCCGTCCAAACACCAATTGACAATGTATATAGTCACA
>JAGPOY010009233.1:9353-19447 GCA_018983105.1 Silene uniflora | reverse complement strand
GTCAATATATGGGTCATTTGCGGCGTTTTTGGTGTAGCAGCAAATGCGGGGGCAGCAAATAGCTTTGCTATTTGCGGCGTTTAAAAAACGCAGCAAATAAGGACCTATTTGCTGCGTTTTTTTCAAAAAAACGCAGCAAATAGCATTTATTTTAAAAAAAAAAATTTTTTTTTTTTTTTTTAAAACACCTCAAATAAGCTAAAAAAATTTAATAAAATAAAATAAAATCAATCAAAACAAACGATTTATAAATAAATGATCTCTAATATAATTTTATATACAACACAATCTTACATAATTTTAATAAATATCCTAAATTCATACATTAAATATAAATAAAACCCCTACAATCTCTAATCTCTTTTCAGCTAATAAAGTTGGCTGCTGTTTTTCTCACGTAAGGTATCGAGTTGGCTGATGTTGTGCCAATCTTCTTTTGCCTAATTCCATCACCTGAAATGTTTAGAGGACAAAGTTTCAACATCTAGCACAAATTTAACATGATTACCTCGAATCCAAACTTTAAAGCTAAAAGCCTGATATTATCCCAAAAACTTGTATGAAGTTGTTACGAATCCAAATTAAGCAGCCAAACTAAAAGATGAGCTTGGCAAACTAAACTAAAAGTCATCATCAAAGCTAACGTAGTGGCTAAGTGATCAAGGCAAAATTTGTTGAACCTTTGTGGCTGAAAGTTTGGGTAATCAAAATTTAGTTCAAAGTTACAAAGCGGACATGGCTTTAAATTGATGCCGGGATACTCAATACTGTCATGCCAACCATCCAACTCAACATTCATTTTTATCAACTAACAAATGATGTAAAGATGGCAAAAGTTCAGGTAAACTAAAATGCTCAATCATCTAAACGATAAGAGAATTTCTCACTGGTTGTAAGGTAAGTCTGGCGCAAAATTTTTCTGATCAGGTCGGCTTTAGAACCAAAATCCAAGTTGACCTAACAAAGCAGATACTAAGATAGCTCAACTAGTTAACAAAAGTAAGAGTGCAGGCACACCGAACAATAAGTTGGACATTTTTACAATATAAAGAAGAAAAGTGATTGTAGTGAAGCGCCCCTGCAATTACCTGGACAGTACACGTCTTGAACATCATATCAAGTCCCAATGAGACAACTTTTGAGCACGTAGTTCCTCATAATCTCATATAATCTCTGATTATATAAACAGTTGACACATTAAAAAAAAAAGCCTTCACAATACAAGAAAAACAGAGTCTTTTACAAAGCCATTTTGCTTTTCCTATCGCACCCAATTGAGAAAAACTAGTGAATCAATGGCCTCAGCAAAATGCAAACTCAATAAAAAGACTAATGAGAGTACAAGGAGAAAGACTTCAACACACTTGCCTGTATTAATGTTGCTGCATCTGAAATGACAAAAGGCACATGTAGAAGGGGCCATTGTAAAAGGTGCTCTGATATGGTACCAGCCTACAAATGAAGTATTGACATGAGCATTCCACAAATTATCACCAAGTTGTTTGATTGTTTGTCTAGATTTTACGATTACTGGTGAAAATGAAAAAGAAGAAATAAATAATGACGGCCCATATCGCAATTGTAGTAGGGTACCTTACACCACCTCAATAATTCCAGGTGTGCTGCAAATATCGCACTTCAAACTTGTTGCCCAACTAATATAGGCACACCTGCAAAGTCAACCATACTTAAAATTAGAATTAGTCACTGTGAGATATTCACTAGGATAACCACATGAAACTCAAAGACATTTAAATAAAAGTGAAAGTTTCAATTACACACATTTGTATTAGAGTCAAAGACTTTCGCCAAAACCCTTCAGCTGATAAGCCTGAATCCTCAAAGCTTTAGCATTACACTGCAAATTTACAAGGTCACAATGTCAATGTGACAAACCAGTGTATACCTGTATGTCACCTATGTGTCGGTAGTCTGAGAGGTCAATGTACGCAAAACCTGATGCAAACAATCACAACACAAACTGAAATCCTCCCTCCACAATGTTGCTATAAGCGAGGGAAGGAGTAGTCAGATAAAAAGTTACGAAGCCTTACCCATCAATGAAATGACAAAGATGTAGATGAAATATTATAGAATATAAGTAAACAGAAAAAAGATAAATTATTTTCAGGAGATGTAAATGAAGATTAGGTATTAGGCGCGTATAATTTACAATTACTATTCCATCTTCTCTCTTCTCTAAAATAATCCTCCGTTTCTCTGAAATCAACCATAGCACATACTCTTTAACAGCAAATATTGTAACACTACCACAAACATAGACCAGCTTTGTTGACGGTTAGTTCCAATAATAGAAATACGGTGACGGACTCTTGTAAAGGACTGAATTAAAAAACGGAGAAACTGTACCATCCAAAAAAAGGATGGCTGGGTGAATCGAGGAAGGTGACCAACAACATGAATACAATAATCGAACTGAAAACAATCCCTCCCTTTTTACTCAGATCGATTAAAACTATCAGCTTGCAAAGCCATAATTTTTGAGACTCATTATTTCATTTGCATATGAATTAATGGGCTAATTGTCAGGACATCATTACCAACAAGTCAACAACCTAATTATCCAACCCTAAATTCGCAGTAATTATTCAACCATAGATCTGATTGTAAATCAAACTAAATACAATAATACAAACACCAACTTTAACTAATTCATCGCAAAAACGGAAAAAAACAAATTAAATTAACCAAAAAAAGTAGAATCATAGATAGACCTGAATGCCATGTTCGAGACCGTAAAGCTCCCAGTAAGAGTTTTCGACTTGAAAACCGACACGAGAGAGAGACTTGTGGTCGGTTGCTCTGAATCAAAGATAGAGAGTTCTGGTAGGTTGCACAAATTACCAATTCAGAGTTGAGAACTGATTAAATACGAGAATGAGACTTGTGATTGTGGATAAATCCGAGAGTGAATGAGAGAGAGAGAGAGAGAGAGCCATTTGTTTGATTGTGAGGTTTATTTGTCGCCTTAAACGTGACATGTGCCTTCAATATCTGATTTCTATCTGAGGCGTTATAACTAGAAAACGCCTCATATAAATCATTTGATGCGTTTTTGTTAAAAACGCCGCAATTAGTTTACTTTTTTGGGGAAAAAAAAGAAAACTTGATTTGTATTTGCTGCGGTTGGACAAAAACGCCTCAAATAGCGCGCCGCAAATGAATGTTTTTCTACTAGTGTACAATTCCTACCTAAAACTGCCCTAACACGGTCATACCCTAGCATGCATCAACACGGTTTCCCTCATCCTCGCATACTAAAGATTTAGCTACGCATACTATAACTATTAACGAAAACAATCAAAGAAGTCATGCTAAACAATATAATACGAGAAAAGTAAGCTAAGGGAAAGAATAATACGGTCTCGTGTGATCCGGCGTGAAGAACGTAGGGTTCCAGCTTTCAAATTAAACGTAAACCGTAAAAGGGAAAAGAGAAGAAAATATTATTGAATGATTAAAGATGTAAGAGTTCTGTCCGTCAATGGATCCCCTCTAGGTCTGAAGACCTGACGTGCTTTTATAGTAAAGCATATACGTCTTTTATTAAACTTCGGACTTTCATAATGTAGCTAACCCTAAAAATCTCTCGATCGAGCATTTAAGGTTCTCGATCGAGGTACAATCCTCAACAGCCATCTCGACCGAAGAGTGAGATCTCTTGTTCGAGACCTTCTCCTTGCAGCTTCCTCGATCGAACACAGGACAGTTCGATCGAGACCTTCTACCCTTCATGTCCTCTCGATCAAGCACATGACAGCTGGATCGAGGCTTTTCTGCTCGTCCAGCCTACTTGGTCTTCGTCGACTTGGGCCTTCGTTTGGTCGACGACAGGTTCCATGCTTGAGTAATCCCCTTTTGTGCGTCCATCTCTTAAAATGCAACTTTTAGGCCATAAAAGCTTGGTTTCGCTACAATCCAGCTTATATCTGCAAAATAGCAATACAAACGCAAAGTAGTCTATTCGGGGCATAAAGCAATATAAAACCACTTATAATTACAGAAATACGTGCCAAAAGGGACTGTAAAAGTCTATATAAAATGCACGTACCAAACTTCCCCAAACCAAACCTTTGCTTGCCCTCAAGCAAACTATGCAACTAAGGACTTAATGGAAGGAAATAAACTCAGAGCTATTACTAGTCATGGCCAAACCGTTTAATGCACTCCAAATTTATACATATCATGAAATAATATTGGACGTTCGACCTTGCAAGACTCTTTTATTTCGGACTCTCCCGGATCTCTCTTCTCTCAACAAAGCAAATGGTAAGATTATATGTAAAGAAGAGAAAGAAGAAATAATATAGTCTCTCACCTATACTACGACCATCAAATCACGTATGCTTGACTAGCATGAGTAAATATTCGAACACCGTACACACGCATACCGTCGTCAGTTCCATTACATGCCGAACTTTGCAAAATTTGGATATGTGAAGCTAAGTGGGTAAGAAGGGGCAAAACAAGTTATAGAAATGTGGGGGTATAAACCAAGCTAGTACCTAACAAACCATGAGAAAACGTATCCCGTTCTTCCGACTCTAAAGTAAACACAATGCCTTTGAAATAATAGACATTCACAACACACTATCCCAAAACAAACACCTCCTCAGATTTTATTAAGCACGTGAGGTGTATTCTTTTTCGACTCAGCCATTTATTGTATTTATTAATTAATTTTTTTTTTCTTTTTTTTTTCTTTTCATTTTTTTTTTGGCTGTAAACAGAACCTCTCGATCGAGCTTATAAAGGTTCTCGATCGAGCACTTTTCCAACTGGTATTCCCTTCGATCGAGAGAAAGGTTCTCGACAAGGGATCTTTTAGCACATGACTCGATCGAGCATTTGAAGCTTCTCGATCGACTACATATTCTACTCGATCGCGCAATGAAGCTCTCGACCGAGCACTTTTCTCATTAATACTCACTCCAAGATATTCAAAACGAACCAAATCTGTTATAAGACGATATTTTCCTCAAACACTACCTAACTTGGCACAATGGTAGGCTAAGTATGGGATGTAGTTAAGGGCAACAGACAGATTTGGCTTATTGTGGAGTTCATGGGGTAAAACGAGTAAAAGGGGAATTGCAAAAGTTCATTAGACACATAATATCGACTTCAAACTGATGCATGCAGGCAATAAGCAATCAAGACTCATACACGTGCAAAACATGAAATGAAGGGAGTACTACTCACAATCCTAAAATTAACCGGTCATGGATGTCATCAGTTTTAAGGCTCTAATATCTCAGAAAGTTTAGTAGTTTGCCAAAAATTAAGAGTCAAGTCTAATTGTCCAATAGAATATTTCACGACAAAATTTGAGAAGGCAAGGAATGACATATTATGACTAAATAACGCATTGTCATCATTGAAAACTCATGTCCGACTCGATTAAATGCAAAAATAAACGTGATAAAATTTTTAATTTTTAATAATTTTTAATAAAATGCAATACATAAAATAAACGTGAATGCAAAACGAGTGCAGACGCAAAAGGATGCATGATACCCTCCCCAAACCAAATCGGACAATGTCCTCATTGGCCGAAAACAACCAACAGCAGCAAAACAGGGGACGGAGGTCACAACCCTAGTACATGTTCCTAAAAGTACAATAAAGAAAAAGATGCAAAACACAAAAGAAGGGGTACTCACAAAAGGTGCGGCTTCCCCAAACCAGAGCTCGAAACACCGGGAAGCGCGAATCACATTAGCAATGGCCTGCATTGCTCCCCAAGATCGACTTTTGAATGTTTTTGACTGGTATGGGCGACGTAATCTCTTCTTGCCGCCTTCAGTCTCTTGCGCGTCGGCCTTGTATTCCCATTAGTCCGAGCGCCATAAATAAAGATCGCCTAGAACAAAGTCATATCATATGTATCATGAACTCGTTCGAGATCTTTCCTCCCCAAACCAAATCGCACAATGTCCTCGAAGATAGCGGCAACGGCCGCACCGTAGGAGAACGGAGCCATACCTGAGACGACATGCAACAGTAAAAGCGGATTAAATAAGATCAAAAAGTCGAAACAGAGACATCCTATCCTAAATCACTATGCGGATGGAAGGGGGGATCTAATCAAAACAATAAAACATTCAAACAATACCTTAGTAGACTACCCACAATCGAAAACAAAATCAATCAAAACAATAAGCATGAAAAATCCGAGATGATCGTACCTTAAAAACCCTAATTTCAGATCAAAAAGCTTTTAAAATAACAGGGTAAGGCACGAAAACCAAAGGGGATTTGATTGATCTGGACAATATAACAAGTGGGTAAGTATTTTGTGGGATTTTATTGGGCAAACAGGGGGATTTTGTCAGGGATTTGGTGGGGAATAGTAAAAGAAGGAAGAAGAAGATAGAAGATTAAAGAAAGTGACAAAACCGAGGGAGTGAACTCCCTATTTATAACCGCGAGGGTCACTCGCCGAGAAGAAATTCCTCTCGATCGAGGACATGTGGCATAGATCCTCTCGATCGAGCAAATATTACCTCTCGATCAAGAGGTGGCTGTCCTTTGAACTTCTTCGCACTCGATCGAGAACTGAGTCTCTCGATCGAGGTCTTCCTTTTCACCGTATCCCTCGATCGAGAATGTATCCATTCGATCGAGGTGTTCCATCTCAATATGCTTGTCCTGCAAAATTAATATTTAAAGACATCCCAAATACCACAATATTAACCATTGTCAAAAATAGCTAGCTACGCTAAAAAAAAACAGGAGTCTATAGTCTATGACCTAAAAACGAAATTAAAACGAAAAATTAAAGCACACGAAGGGTCTAAAAATCTATTGTCTATTACAAATTGCACGGGGTTGCAAACCCGGCTATTAGTCAAACGAGTTTTTCACGCCAACACTAGGCCTCTGACTAGCGGAATTGGCTTCCGCACTTGTAAGTTCCACTTTTCCACGCCAAATGTATGGCACATCCTCTCCCAATTCCAAGCCCTTAGATGCAGTCCGTCTCGCCTTGTCCTTACTAGCCTTCCTAGTTGCAGCATTGGGGCCTGGCTTGCCACGTTCTAGCGACAAAGCTCCCCATCCAGGTCCTGTGCAGTGAACAACAATAGCACGTTCCTCCCTTTCGCTCTCATTCTGAGGCGGAGGTGTTAGTGTAGCAACAGGTAAATTGACAGTAGGAATGGTAGGTAACTCAATCATAGGGGACGTCTTTAAATCAATAGCTGAAACAACATTGATACGTGCATATTATATAGACTTTTACAGTCCCTTTTGGCACGTATTTCTGTGATTCTAAGTGGTTTTATATCGCTTTATGCCCCAAATAGTCTACTTAGGTTTGTTTTGTATTAATTTGCAGATATGAACCGGAATGACAAGAAACTAGCCCAATATGGTCCTAAAAGCAATCATTTGAGAGTTGGAACGGAAAGCAGCTGTTTTGGGAAGCGTGAAGATAGCTGAATGGGATGGAAAGACGAAACAAGTACTCTAAAGACATCGATTGGGCAATGCTGAGCCTCGATCATCCACTTTTCCATAACCCAAGACCTCGATCGAGTAGTGCTATTCTCGATCGAGCACAAGCATACGGCGTACTAGTCAATCGAACAACCATGATCTTCGACCGACTTCTTTCTGGAGCATTACCCTCGATCGAATAACTAAATCATTCGATCGAGGAGGTTTACACTGATGGGTCGCGCGAAATATAGAATTTTAGATACTTTATTTTGGATAAATAGAGGATTTAGAAATTTTGAGAAGCAGAATCTTTTTCAGACTTCTTTTCCTGGGACGACTTCTCATCTCTCTTCCTTCTCTCTTGGCGACTCTAAGACCTAGAACTCAAGGAAATTATTCTACGACTTTTGTAATTGGTATTATCGTTTCTTCTTAATATTACTTAATCATGTTGCTCTTTATTTCTTCTATTATTATTGTTGTTTCTTATCTCGTTATGCGTAGCTAATCCTTTCGCTAGGATTTAGGGTAGCCATGGCATAGGAAGGACGATACAATTTAGTAACCGTAATTTAGTTTGTATGTTTCAGTTGCACCTAATATCTGTTAATTGCTTGAGTCGACGCATTCAATTGACTGTCTCGAAACCTTCTTGACCTGGATCGAAAGATTGGGATAGGGGTAGTTCTGCAACGAGCATTAGGTCTATACTAATCAGGGTAAAAGCTAAGTTAGCATTACCCTAGGGTGAATAGCGGACCGAAAGGACCTTTTCATTACCCACAAACTGAATTTAGGGCGCTTTATTATGTTTAGTCCAGACTTAGAAGCCATGGTGAACCGACAATCCTAGTGCTCCTTCCCACTGTTTTCTTTCCCTTATTTAAATCCCTCCTTAATCCCTTAGTTTTTAGATAACGAATCAACAACCCCCAATAAACCGGTTACTTTAGACAGACTTAGTGAATTATAAATTACCCATCTCTCTGTGGATACGATCCCGACTACCTCTACTACATCTTAGTTGAGACCAGTTGGTTTTATTTTTGATAGGGTTACGACAGCCGTGTCAAATTTTGGCGCCGTTGCCGGGGACACGGTGTAATTTAGTAGTTTACTTTGTTTGTCTTTTGTCTCGAGGAACTCGTTCCTTGAGACAGTTCTTATATTTTTGTTCTAGTGTTTAGTGCTTGCAGGTATGCCTAATATCGCGAGCTACTCTGAACCTAGTGCAAGTGACTTGCCAAGGGGACTTCTCTTGCCGACTGCTAACGGTGGTACATTCGGTATCCACCCAGATTTCTTCCATTTGGTGGAGCGAAATTTGTTTAAAGGCGTGGTAGGTGAAGACTCGGCTAAGCATGTTGAGCTCTTTACTGATTATTGCTCAGCCATTCCGCTAGTAGCTGGAGTAACACAAGACCAGGTAAAGGAATTCCTATTTCCTTTCTCCTTGATGGATGATGCTAAAGACTGGTGGAGAGACCTTGATAGAGTGGCTGCTGAAGTTGTGGATTGGAGTACATTGACGATGGCCTTTTTCAGACGATATTTTCCTCCTCAGCGTACCGCTGCACTTAGAGGACAGATTACTAATTTCACTCAATCTGAGGTGGAGAACTTGAGTGAAGCGTGGGCCAGGTTCAAGAAATTGGTTCGTTCGGTCCCCCACCATGGGTTTGAGCGATGGTATCTATGTAACCAATTCTACAACGGGTTGCTATATGAGCAGAGAGCCATACTGGATGCCGCTGCGTCAGGGAGATTTCAAGTTAACGTTGCGGATGATAAAGGGTGGCAGGTTATTGAAAACATGGCCACTTATACGGCAAACTATGCTAATCCTAGAAGGGAGCGGGTTAACGATGATATTGGCAAGATAATTCTTGTAGCTGAGACGGTAAAAGAGGTCGAAACGTAGCAAGTTTGCGCTATGGAGGTAGTTTGTGGTAGATGTGGTGAAGAGGGGCATGATCCTATATCATGTATGGCTGAACTTGCGAGGGTTCTAGCCTACCAGAAGTTTAAGCAAGGAGGTTCATTCTCCGAGCTTTACGCTGAGTTGACCGCCACAAAGAGCCAATTGCCAGCTACAGATAGTGTACTCATCACCCAATCCGAGTACAATGATCTTAAGGCCACCCTCCATGAGCAACAAGCCGAGCAGAAATCTAGCGCGGATGCTTTTCGCAAATTGTTGGAAAAGTGTGAGACGATGTTCTCTGAGAAAGACCCGGTGCTAGCGATAAATTTGAGGAGTGGTCGCACTTATAACGGACCAGAATATACTCCGGAGAGCACCAATGTCGATCTTACTGATGTCTCGACTGGAATCGAAGCTAATGAAGAGGAAATAGCTCGATCGAATACCCCATTCGTTTGATCGAGTGAATATGCTGAGGATAGAGCTCGAACGACTACTTCACTTGGTCGATCGAGCGATGCTGCGTAAAGGAATTTTCGATCGAGTAACTCACCCGTTCGATCGAGAAGTATTATTGAAGAAGTGGATCGATCGAATGAAACTCGATCTCGGACGAGGGATGCCGTTGAAGAGGGTTCTCGATCGAGGAATGATGCAGTTCGATCGAGAGGAATTGGAGAAGAAAGCGTTCGACCGAGCGTTATTG
>JAGPOY010009231.1:0-11953 GCA_018983105.1 Silene uniflora | reverse complement strand
ATATACATCGTATCATATTAAAATTATTTGCATGATAGTCCATATCGTATAAAGTTGTAGAGACTACTGCATTAGTTCTTTGTTAGTGTTGACCACATATGTACATTGAGGTGATGATGCTAGATTCAGTTTGCCTAAATTGAACTGTCTAAGTAATGAGTCGTGATAGAAGACTGTCATGTTGACATGCGAACTAGAGGTTAGAGTTCCACTTAAGTACCAAAACAAAAACCTGAGAGTCATCAATCACTTAACCCGAACTTAAGAAGAATGATTCATCACAACACTAACAGTGGTTAATGTATGTTAGGCTTGACTTACATATTAGGCTGGGTTATGTATGTCACCTATAAACGAGTCATCAATCACTTAACCCGAACTTGACCAAATTACGTGAACTACTTGACAGAAATATAAACTATTATCGGGTACATACGACATAGGAGTAAATCAATACATATATATAAAAGAGAGTTTTTTCAGGCATTCCTATTGGCCGGTTGATTAAAAAATTAATAAAAGTACAAAAGAATTAGATGTGTATTCAAAATACACGGTTTAGTTGATTTTTTCCTAAAACACAAATTAATAAAATTACAAAACCAGTAAAAATAAAATACTACACGGTTTAGTTTATACAAATAAAATATTTTAGGCTGTGGAAATATTTTAGAATAATATATTTTAAATTATAATCAAAATAAGAAAGAAATATCATCCTTTTGGAAATTAAATATCTTCCTAATCCTAGAGGAAAATAAATATCTTCCTAATCCTAGAGGAATTGAAAGAATTTCCAAACACTATATAAACAAGCTATTATCAAATAAAATCTACGTGTGAAAAAATCTCAGCACAATCAACGTCTCCTTTAAATTCTAGCAACCTCTCTTCAACATCTCCCTTGAAAGACCATGGCACCAAGGTACGTTCACATGCATAGTTTTCACCATGTACAGTTCAAGTTCATGCATACACCAAATATTAGATCAAGTTAGTATTAATATTTAGTTCTTATTATTATCTAAGATAAGAGAACATGTTATTGTACTGTGTATGCCAGAATATAAGAAATCAGTGAACAGAAACAAATATATCACACACCGCAGCCCAATAACAGTATACATCAGCATAGCAGTCAGGGACGAAAGAAACACGTCAAAGCATGTCATCCAGGACAGGATTCACAATTGCCTTATAATCAACATATGAAATCAGTGAACAGAAACAAATACATCACACACCGCAGCCTAATAACAGTATACATCAGCATAGCAGTCAGGGATGGAAGAAACACGTCAAAGCATGTCATCCAGGACAGGATTCACAATTGCCTTATAATCAACATATGGATAGCTTCTATTGTAGTGATCTATGTCCAAGTACGAAAAAAGAACTTCAGGACGATAACATGCATGCTCAGATGCTTCAGCAGGCCCCGCCTGCCAGCCAAATAACAAGGTAGCCACCATGACAAGTATGAGTCCGACTCTTGACCTATAACAAGTGAAGGAAATCGCTGATCAGAAAGTAGACAACAGCTACAGCAAAAACAGCAGAAATAACATGAATGCTATTATGAAAACCAAACTTTGGAAAGGCGAATAAAGATGCACAATAACAAGATTAAATGTCTGCCCTTGTTTTAAGATAACCTTGAAAGGTATTGGTGATAAACTAACACGGATAAATGGAGGTCATAAAGGCAAGTATGTTTATGACAATGGCAGCAAAAAAGCATAAGACAACTACATAAACTGACAGGAGCATGCCAAAAATTTGTTGTATAAGCTAACTGAAAGCAGCAAAGAGACAAACCAAATGATCAAATATGGATGCTAAGAGGCAAAACAAATTTTACAAGTGTTTTACACCGATTTGAGGGAAGCTGAAAAATAAGTCCAAAACTAAAACTGAATCCAGAAATAGATGCCCCAAATGGTACTTCTAATTCTATTTTTCACAGAACTGTTAAGTGAAAGGGGAGCTGCCAAGAACTCATAGCCCCAGTTCACTGCAAGTTTGCCAATTACCTACAAAATGTGCATGAATGTAGGAAGCAACACCAAGTGTAGATGATGTTGAAGAGTATTCAGTCCATTAAAGGTTGATGAAGAAAATAACTACTCAAGACTATAGAAGTTACGATCCGTCACCTTCTCTTCATCGGCCTCGCCATAAACTCATTCCTAATTAGAAACTAATTATGTAATTTGTATTTAGTACGACTGTACGAGTATGCTGCCATGTTGGTTATTCTGCCTTTTTATCTTGGGTAATTTCGTTCAAATCTTGTAATATAACCTTCAAGTTCATCCATTTGTTACCATCCCGACAACGGTATCAGAATGACATGAGACTTTCAAAACCGACCCAGAATCCCAACTGGACGACTTTTAAAGCACAAGTTTTCTGACTCATCATGTCTATACCACAGGGCAGACAACAATGCAGTAGGAAATGAATAGTTAAAAGTACAAACAAGCTTCAAAGAACAGTATAACTCAAACAAACACGACAAAGACAAAACACACTCGAGCAAGTATAATAAATTACAACTGACTGTGTGAAAATAAACCTGAATAACCAAAGACAACTTAGGTGCTACGGATGAAAAGATAATTACCCCATTTTTCAATTCTACTTGATGTTCTTCATCCATATGACAAAACAGTCCAACAACATCAAACTCCTCAGCACAAAATGGACATGAAAATTCTTGCTTGTACTCATCCTCAACCTCTAAATCATCTCCCAAATACATAGGCTGAGACGACCCGGCCCCTAAAATCGACTAAACAAATTGATGTGACCCGACCTGACTCGATATTGACCTGAGTTTTGCTAACCCTCGATCATAACCAATAAACGCACTCACTTAGCCAAAATAAAATTTCATTTTATGAGTGGCTTGAAAATGACCTGACTCAAAATGACCAGATCTGAGTAACCTAAAATAGCTTAAAACAACATACTCGAAACTCAAAATGACTCAATCTGACCCAAACTGACCTCGACCGACTCGACCTTGCTAGAAGTATGACATACTCAAAGTGACCCGACGAGAACTCGACCCCGAGCTACCCATTGTCCATATACTACGAGGCTAAAATAAAGTTACTACTACATGGCATTAAACCCAGTGGTCCTTTATGATACTAACTTATGTAGGAATAAAACTGACACAAGTGAACCTTTTGTTCCTTTATACGCAAAATAGCATTCTACTACCAGCAACTATACAACAACAGAGCATACTCAGGGACCATTAGAAAACAGCAGATGGTGTAAAAGGCAAATCTTTGTAAAATTTTATAAGAAGCTCTTCCAATTAACTCTTCGACTATCCATCTCCATTTTTACCAGTATTAACATTTCCTGGCCCATTTTAAACTACCCAACTTAATAAAATGAGCCATTTTCAGAAAAAGCGGGGAACATAGCTCTAGAAATTTTATAAGAAGCTTTATTGATTAAGATAAGTGATTTACTGAAAATTAAATATTTGTATCTAGGAAAATTAATTTTCTACAATAATATTGAAATCCATCTTAATGTAAAACAACAACAAAGGACATGAAATTAACAACTGCATGTTACCTTGAGATGACTGAGCTCTTAATCTTTCCAAATTTCTTCTGTAATTGCATTTTTCCCCTTTTAATTTCTCGAGATCATTGGTCAGTTGAATGATGATCAAGGCGATCTGGTCAACGAGCTCCAGTAGAAAAGAATGGTAGATGATATGGCTAAAAAGGGAAGGTTGCATAATTGCATGTCCATTTGTGATGTATCCGGATCAATGTATGGCGATCCAATGGAAGTGTCGGTTTCTCTTGGGCTGTTGATTGCGGAGCTAGGTGAGGCGCCATGGAAGGGGAAACTGATGAAGGTTGCATAAAGGTGGACCAAACTGAACTGGAGTTAGGATGATGAGATGCTTAAGGAATTCGCAGAGACTGAAATAGTAAAGAGGAAGGAGATCTGATGAGGTTTCTAGAGGGAGAGGAAAATGAATGACGATGGGGGAATATTAGGATTATTTTGGATGGAGATTTTTTTTTTAAGACACAGATTTTAGAGAAGTTTGCCTTTAGCATAATTATTTAATACTCCCTCTCATTCATTATAAGTGTCTCATTGTCCATTTCCGTCTATTCACAATAATGTCCCATTGTCTATTTTTCGCAATTTTTTATACTTATTTTTATCACTTCAACCCCACAACAATACCCCACCTCACCCTATAACAATACTTATTTTAATCACTTCACTCACAATAATACCCACATTACCTTCCATCTCTCCAATTACCTCCCCCCACTACAATACTTTACATTATTTAACTCATTTCTTTAATTCTCGTGTTTTACATTATTTAACTCATTTTTTTAATTCTCGTGTCATCCGGGACACTTATAATGAATGGGAGGGAGTATAAGTTTTAATTAAACCTTGGGATACGAGAAATAGGATAATTTAAACAAACAGGTTCTACCCGACGAGAATAACGAAGTATTATACGGGGTAAATTATTTGAGTGATTAAAATAAGACTTTTACGACACTATTGGGATTAGATTAAATTGTAAACACGGAATCCGTTTCAATTGAAATTAAAGGACCGAACAAAATGACGAAAGACAAGAATGCATCCCGTGCAACGCACGGGCAAAAAATCTAGTAATTTAATACTACTAGCTAGTTAATCAAATGCAAGCTGTAGTATGATTGTCAGATTAATTAAACAGAAGTAACATGCACTGCCACATTAGGGATTCCCAAATCATGGCAGGTATGCGGTCCCGTATCCGTAAGGATCGTCATTCCAAATAATGTGTATATGAAACTCCAGTTGGCCTTCCTTGAGGAGTAATACTTAAAACGGTTATATCCGTCTGATGTCTTAACTATAAACGGATCAAATACTATCTTATATATATAAATGGGATACAAATTTGTCATTTCCTAGTTATTTTGTTTTTTGTCTAATTAATCTATTTAACTCATTTCATTGTAAACAAGAATTTGTGTGAAACACCCACGATCTTGCCTCATCAAATGAAAAAGGATAAATGTAGCGCGTTATGAGGGCGCTACATTTATCAACTCAAGATTACGACAATTTGCTACATGGTAAACATTTGGGTTACTATCACCCAAGATCAATGTCTTTTTTGAGGGTTCGGACCCTCACCTCTAAAACTATTCAGACGGGAACTCCCCATGAGGTTCATGGGACAGCAGAAGTTCCCACCTCTTCTTCTTTGCCGGAAAATCTTTTTTAGTCTAATGTCAAGCATTCTGAAAGTGTTGAGTTGGTTCAAGAGGAGGTCACCATCGGGGTCGATATGAAGTCCGACGAAGATCAAGCTGTTCAAGAGGAAGTTGTTTTACAAATTGCTAAAAAGAAGCGGGTGTCTTCGAAATTCACTAAGTTAGCAATATTTATGCGGCTCAGTACCAGTTTGTTGCGGCTCGGGATCACAGAGACATCGAGCGCCGGAGTTGTCGACTGAAAACGGTTTATTCCTATCGTAAAAGACATGTGACCCATGCTAGTGTTGATACGAAGAAAAGATCTCCTGTTTCGGTCGACTTTTCTCTTTGTCTTGGCAGGTACACCAAGGAAATTGCAGCAGTTAAGAGGGCTACAAGAGAGAGACCAGACTTATTCCATTTCAACGAATTCTATCATCCTCCCTACAAGAAGAGACGTCTTGACTTTTCTGTTTCTTACTCATGTAACGTTAGTTCGTTTACTTGGCTTTACAGTAGTTTACAGAACTCCGGTTTCCCGGGGGTTGTCCTGTAACAAACTTTGTTTTTTTTTTATATCAATTTACTGAAAAAAAAATGAAAAAGGAAGAAAAGACAAATAAATGTGGAGGATGCAATCAATGGAGATTCGCAGATCATAGCACACTAACGAATGGTTATTATATTATTATCGTATAATTATAATTATTGTATTATTGTATAAATTATTGTATTATTAATTCAAGTTCACTTGTCCATTTTACAACTTGCGTTCTTGTCGTTGTCTTCTCGTGATTGTGATTGAATAACAATAATGCTTGTATAAGCTAGTTATATAAAATGGGATAATTTAATAACTACTTTTATTTATAAATAAAATTGTGTTTTAATCTGTTTTACAATTATATTAGTATAAACCCCACTTTTACAAGATTAACTCAAAATGTTAACAATGGGATACAATTCCAAATCAAAAGAGTAAGACCTAAAAAGAGGTTGACGGAATGACAGATGCCTCCACACTGCACAACCGCCGAGGCCAAGTACATTTTTAGGAAAAATTATTATGTCCTTGGAGGATCGTACTTCTTAGAGTCCTTACACCTAAACTTTTATAATATTTCATTAGGTAGATTGTCTTTAGGGATAAGGAGGATGGTACTCCCGAAAAGCACAAAAAAATTTCCATTTGTCATAGTGGTTGGTAATAGTCAAGGCATCTAAACCAAGAGATCATGTGTTCGAGCCTTGTCTGTTGTTTTTTTTTTTTAGGTTTGACTTAATAATAAATCCAATGCATCAATTTAACTACAAATGCTAAATTACTAACCTAGCCTTAAAACTAACTAATATAGATTAACTCTAGTTTGCCACGTGTCGCAATGTAATTGGTTGTGTATTGAAAAACTCATACACCTCGTGTATGTGTAGCATCTTCCACCTCTTCTCTTCACATTCACATAACTTTCCTATTTCTATTTTTGATAAGTTTTTGTATGGTTTAATTTTTTTTTGAAAAAAGAACAATTCATTAATAGAACGTCAAACGACACTTACAAAGAATAGTTATAATTGAAAACAAATCTAATGGAAACCAAAGAAAAACAATTTTCTTATAAACTAAGGATCTCAAAACAGCATCTGACAATTCGGCTCGTCCTATTATCGCTATCTTCATGTAGCTTTCGAGGGGATCCTTCGTTTGATTTATGAGATAAAATTTACCTCCGACTGGTTCCAAAGATCGTTGACAAATTACTTGTACCCTTTGAAAGAACACGCTACGAACCATCAACGAACTACTCTTGACGATATTATTGATGAAACTAAACCCACGAATAAATGGAAAAACCCCGAAATAAGGGACGGAAAAACGATTCTCACCAAAAGGGAGACTTTTATTGAGTAGAAGATAAATAACCTTGTATGGTTTAATTTTTAATTATACTAGTATGGGTGTCTGACTTCGTCCGGGCTACCTCTATTTAACATTAAAATATATTTTCAATTAACTAAAACTCCTTTAAATTGCATAACTCATAAATTAACATTAATATATTTTTTATGATATGGAGTATCTTAAAATTACAATGAAATAAATTATAAGACAAATTAACTACTCCTGCTATTAATTTCATTACTCCCGCTGTAATTATTGTTACCTAATTTTACTTTTACTACTTGTACATTAATGTGATTGCTATAAGAAAATTAAAGTTCCGAGGAACTTCGAGTTTACATGAATTTGGAAATTTATGTGAATTTCGAAAACTTGTTTGTTTTGCATGTGGGAAGCTAATTCATGTGAGAACTTCCAATGACCAAGGGGGTGAGCTTGTTGGGTGACTTCCCAGTTCCCACATAATGGAGGAAGTAAATTCCTGTGCGAATTTCTACTTTCCATGATTTTGGCAACCAAACAACATCATGGTTTTATACTTTCTAGGAAGTTTAAAATCTCGTGATTTTCATGGACAGCCAAACAAACCCTTTAATTTCCTTAGTTAGTGAATAAACTTAATTATAATTAATTTTCTTATTTAAGAAGATGTTTTTTGAAAGTCGCTCTCTCTACTTCAAAGGGAGAATTTAATACAATTTAATATGCCCGCAAACTATGTATAATTAAGAAGGAATTTAAATTCTAGAATACTATGGGGTGAATTTTTATAAATATCACTCGGTCTATTCTAACATCACAAATTCTAGAATAAAAAAATTTACTCCGTTAGACGGTCTATTTTTATAAAAAGTTATTTAGTACTAATAAATAAGTTTTTTTTTTATATATAATAGAACTGTCTGACACAAGATCCACTGTTTAATACGATTTTATGTAATGTAATAAATTTTACTCTTAGTATTATTTTAGTCAATTATTTAGAATTGGCCAAATATTTGTTTTTTGTTTTTTTTTAAATAATGGCATTTTTAGACGGGTTAAGTGTTAAATAACGATTTATACGGTACCTAATAATAATAATGATTTCTGATAAAAAAAAAATAATAATAATGATTAAGAGCGTGTATAATAATAATAATAAGATACATTGAGTGAAAACCCCCCCTTCCAAGTTCCAACTAAATCATGCATGCGTCCTCCCCTCAACATACACTTCGGCATAATGATAAAGCATGAAGTGCACTTGTCACCAATTCACCATACATTATAATACACTCCCAAAACGTACTGAAACACTAATTTTATATGGAGTATACAACAGAGTGATAGATAAGAATACTGGCAACTTAGAATATTTGGAATTGAAATTAGAATTGGATTCAATTCCTTACCAATTTCAACCTAGTTAAAATTTGAGTCTCTCAAATTCCTACCATATACTAATGATTTTAATAATTCTATCATTATTTACATCTTTTTAATATGCAAAATTAATCGCATTATTTTTATTTTCGATATTTTTTCTGATCGCAAATATTTTTCGGAAAATTTCGATGACCTCGTCTAATATCCGTCTCCCCCAATTCCAATTCCAATTCCATTGTTTTCCCAAATGAACTTTTGGAATTGGATTTGGAATTAAATTCAAACATTTTCATTTCTACAATTGAAATCATGAAAATGAAATCAATTTCGCCTTTCCAAACACTACCTTATATCATTTCACTTGCTTGTTTAATTTTATGATCGAGGATATTCTTGTCTATTGTGCATAAAATTAGTGTCCTAATATATTTGGGAGTGTGTATATAGTGCACCTTGAAAATATGCAAAGGAGTAGACCACGTGTTACGTGTATTTCGATAGCCCAACTTTTTGTATTTGTATATATATAAGGAAGAGAAGGGCATACTATCATCATCATCATATTATTACTTCCTTCTTTTCTACATACACCAAAATATTATTCTTCTTAGAAACCAAACAATTGCACAAAATTAATTAAGAATAACAAGAGTAATATGGGTACTATTTCTGCAATAGAATCGTACCAAAACGGCGTTAATGCAAACGACGATCATGAACTCAAAACAAATTGCATTCCACTCTCTCAAAACAAATGTGCGACATTTAATCCACCTACCTTATTTTCATTTGAAGAAACAAACAATGTTACTAATAATGAAAGTGTCCAAGAGATCTTAGAAGAAGAAGAACACTTAATCTACGCCGATTATTTAATAACGTCGAGTATTTTTCCTACCGTGTTAAATGTTGCCTTGGAGCTTGATCTCCTAGGCATTATGGCTAGAGCCGCTCCCCCCGGCTACCAGATGTCTGCAGCCGAGATTGCGGCCCAACTGTCTTGCAAGAAGCCGGAGGATAGTGCGTCCATGCTGGACAGGATCCTCCGGCTTCTTGCATCTAATAGACTTCTTACTTGCTCGGTTGATAAGGTTGACGGGCTGTCCGTAAGACGATACGGGCTTTCACCCGTTGGGAAGTACTTGGTGCCCGATGAAGAAGGCGTGTGTCTTAATCCGTTGCTTTCTATGGCCGCGCATAGGGCCTTCCGTCTTAGCCGGTATGTAAAAATAATATTTATTCGTAATATTGTTATACTTGTACTCGATCCCTCACTAGTATAGATCCCGCGCAATTGCGCGGTATATAGAGTTAGTATTTTCTCTAGTGTATTATTTATATTTTTTTAATTTTCAACTCATTAATATTTAATATTTAACTTTATTTTATTTCAATATGAAACAGAAAAATTGAAAAAAAAAACTAGTCAAAGAGAATTAAATTATGATGTTTTTAATGAATTTGTTTTTTTTTGTCACGAAACAAATAGTAAGTACAGTATATGTCAAGTTATTTTTCACAGTAATAATTATTGCATTACTGAAAAATATAACAACTCATAGTTTTTTGTTTAATATCAATTTTATTTTATTTAATGAAAAAATTATAATTATAAATTCAATTAAAAGATTAGAGTTTAATTATAAGAATATATTAATTGAAAAGGTAATAATTTAATGAAAGAAACTTTTACTTATTTCCTTTTTTAGCTAGATGCTTTTTGGAGGAAAAACTAAGAGAATTTTTATTCTCATAGTAATAGGGAGATTTCCTTTTCGTTATTCATGTCATTTTCAATTTCGAAACATTCACGCTTGTTTCAGCGTGGATCTCTAAATATACATGAATTGAATAAATTTATAAAATACTCCCTCCATTCCACTGAATTTGAGAGTATATATTAATATATATTTCTAAATACCCTCATCAATGTTCTATATTCTCAATGAACTTGTCTTGCAACTTGCAAGCATTTTGTTTTTTTGTGCAATAATTTAGTAGTGTACTTCCTCCATTCAACTCCACTCTACCACTTTACTTTTTCATGTTTGTCAACGCATGTTTTACACGGTAAATATCGTTAACTATGTATTTGCGAAAATTATAAAAGTTAAATATTTTTAATGTACTCGTAAAGACGAATAAAATAAGAACCCACATGAATATATTTTCACTTATATATTGGGAGGTTTGCAATTAAATGAACATTTGTGAATAGTGGACAAAACACAAATAGGTAGAGTGCAATTGAAGGGAGGAAGTATTAACTTTGTGATAGTTATAATTATGGGATTGAGGGTAAAAGGAGGGGAATGAATAGGGGAGTGATAAGTAAAGTGCATTTTTCATGTTTGGCATGAGAGTAATTATTCACCCCATGAATCTATTACCCTCATGAAAGTGTAATACATTACCCACCCTCCCCCCTGGGTAATGATTAAGGGAGTAAAAGATCTACTCAATAATTGATCATTACCCTTATATGCCAAACCAATCATTCATGAACTCATTACCCAAGTAATTAACTTCCCCGGTAATTATCACCCAATTAAAATTTACCCCCGGATTATTCCATGGATTCCAGGCAAGCCCTGAGTGGTATTTACTGTTTAGCATTTTTTTTTACTTAAAGCTACTTTATTTTAAGTTCAGTTCAAATTCTATTAGTTTAGTTTATAAAAGTTTAGTTCAGATCTTATTAATTTAGTTAAGTTCAAAATTTAGATCATATACGTTTAGAAAAGTCAAATTCTTATAAAATAAGTTCAGATAGTATAAGTTTAGTTCAAAAAAGTTAAGATTTATAAGTACGGTTCTGCTAAGATTAGAAAAGTTGAGTTTCATACTTCTAAATTGAGTTCAGAAAAATCATAAATACTCCGTATTAAGTCTAAAAGAATGTGACCTTAACTAATAAAATGTGTTCTAACTTCTAACTTAGAAAGTGCTATGGCCTATGGCCTATGGGTATATATGTGACATTAAAGCAAATTTATTTGGTAGCGCTCTATAATTCTATTGCTTTTTTTTGGGTAAAATACTAAAATATACTCCCTCCCATTCATAATAAGTGTCACATTGTCCATTTCCGTCTATTCACAATAATGTCTCATTGTCTATTTTTGGTAATGTTTTATACTTATTTTAATCACTTCAACCCACAACAATACTCCACCTCACACTATAACAATACTTATTTTAAGAATCCGTTTTTGAAATAATGCTTAAAAATAAAAGATTAGTCAATTTGGGTCGGTTTAAAAAACATATATCAAAATGGTGTCCACGTAGGCTCGGATTTGACGAACCTGTTCGCAGGCAAACACGCCATACGTATTGGCGTGTTTGGGGTATGTAAACACGCCATACGTAATGGCGTGTTTCAGTGTTGGATTTTTGTTGGAGAAGCAGTAGCTACTGGACCTGG
>JAGPOY010009225.1:0-10304 GCA_018983105.1 Silene uniflora | reverse complement strand
CAAGATATCAGCAGATGGTAATGAAACCTGACACAGATGAGCCATACCTTCAAGTATGCGCCTGCTATACACACAATGCTGAAAAAGATGTGCAGTAGATTCAGCAGCAACTCCACAGAGCAAACACAGATCATCTGAGCAGATACCCAGACCAAATAACTTTACTTTGATCTGCAGAGCTCCCCTGATCATTAGCCAGCATACAAATCTATGTTTGGGAACAGCCCAAGCATTCCATATGTACTTATGCCACCCAACAATAGGAAGATTCAGTCTCAACATCTCATACCCACTTTTCACAGTGTATCCTTTTACATCTAACAACCACTGCCCTTGATTATAACCTGGCCTGACTTTATCTCTGACTCTACATATATTTTTCCATCCCCAACTTAGGTCTCCACTGGGAATATAATCAGTCCACGCCCTACCTTTTAAATAGATTTGGTTAACCCACTTCACCCAAAGCTTGTCTGGATTAAAGAAGATCCACCAAACAAGCTTCCCCATGGCAGCATTATTCCAGGCAAAAGAGTCTCTTAGACCAAGACCTCCTTCCTTCTTTGGGGTACAAATCTTGTCCCAGCTCACAAGAGGCACTCTGAGATGCTCAACCTTCCCATCCCAGAGATAATTCCTGCATATGGCATTCAATCTGCTCAATACTCCTTTAGGAATAATAAAGATTTGCATCCAATAAGTATATAAGGAAGTTAATACTGAATTGACCAGAATTAATCTTCCAGAATAAGAGAGATGTCTTGTCCCAAAGCTTCTAATTCTTTCAGTCATTTTCTCCACAAGAATTTGACACTGAGCCTTTGTCAGCCTCCCAGCAGTGATAGGCACCCCCAAGTATTTGAAAGGGAGGTGACCTTCATGAAAACCTGCTTTCAATAATATATCTCCTTTAACCCCATCAGAGACCCCATTAAAATAGACATTTGTCTTTGTTGGGCTCATCTGCAATCCTGAAGCTCTAGAGAAGGTGGCAAAAGCTCTCAATAACACCATGATGGATCCCACATCACCCTTACTGAAAAGTAATAAGTCATCAGCAAACATTAAATGGGACAACTTAGTCTTAGCACACATTGGGTGATATTTGAACCCCATATTTTCAGTCACATAGCTTAAGACCCTACTCAAGTATTCCATTGCTATAGTAAAAAGAAGGGGAGACAAAGGATCCCCTTGCCTCAGCCCTTTCTTCCCAAGAAAGAACCCAAAAATATCTCCATTAAGCACCAAGGAATAACTTGCAGTCTTCACACATTCCATTAGCAAGGTAGTAAATCTATCAGGGAAATCCAAAGCAATCAACATCTCCTCAAGAAAATCCCAGCTGACTGAATCATAAGCTTTTTTCAAGTCAACTTTCATGAGAAATCTTGGGGAGACAGATTTCCTATTATACAACCTAACAATGTCCTGACATATAAGGATATTTTCTACTATGCTCCTACCCTTTATAAAGCCCCCTTGGCTCTCATTGATTATATCAGGCAATACCTCTGCTAGTCTATTACATAACAGCTTGGAAATGCATTTATAGACTACATTGCAGCAAGAAATTGGTCTAAACTGGGTCACATTTTGTGGTATTGCACATTTTGGGATCAAAGTAATGAGGGTATGATTTAATTGTTTCAACAATTTTCCTGACTGGAAAAAATCATGAATGGCTTCACACACTGTCCCCCCTACTGTGTCCCAGGCATCCTTGAAAAAGGCACTCGAATAGCCATCAGGGCCAGCAGCCTTATGGCTAGGAATTGAAAACATTACCTTCTTAATTTCTGCATCAGAGATGGGAGCCATCAGAATAGATTTATGCTCAGCTGAACAGACCTTCCCCAGTCTGACCACATTCTGACTGATCTTGAGCACAGCATCAGAGGTACCCAAAAGTTGAGTATAGAACTCCAGGAAGGCATCCTGCATTTCCTGTGGATCATCACACATACACCCATGAATATCCTCAATTCTAATCACTTTGTTTCTGGCTTGCCTGCCTTTAATAATATTATGGAAATATTTGGTGTTATCATCCCCTTTATCTACCCATATGGCCTTTGATTTTTGCAAGAGAAACTCAGCACAAGCAGTCTCCAGAAATCTCACACTACTACTAGCCTCCAACTCTTGGCTGATCAAGTCATGGTTCAGAGGATCATCCCTGATTTTCCCCTGAATAAATTCAAGATTCATCCGAGCCCTAGCAGTATTATTAACTATATCCCCAAAATTATCCTTGTTCAGCAACTTTAAAGGCATTTTAAGAGCTTTCAACTTCTTAACTAGTTTGAACATCAGAGTCCCATGCCACTCCTTAGCCCATACTTGCTTCACACAATCCTGAAACTCCTCTGCCTTACTCCACATGTTGTAATACTTAAAACTCCTCCTTGGCTTCACTGTGTTACATTGTTCTTGCATCACACATGGAGTGTGGTCAAAAACTCCTTCAGCATAGAAATGAGCATACAGATTGACATTATCCTTTAGCCACTCATTATTCACCAGCATTCTATCCAATCTACTAAACACTCTTGAGGCAGGTTCATGCTTATTAGACCAAGTATAGAAAGACCCTATTGCAGGACAATCAGATATTCCACAATCAGTCACACATCTTTGGAAGTCATCCATTTCCTCAAAAGTAGAATTACCTCCCAACCTTTCTGAAGGGACCAAAACTGTATTAAAATCCCCACAAACCACCCATGGTCCCTGAATTACCCTATTATACTCATTCAACTGTAACCACAGAGCTCTTCTATCAACCATATCATTAAACGCATACACCATAGTGATATGGAACCTATACCCAATTCCAAGATCCTGAACTTCCATGTGTATAGCTTGAGCACTGTAGTCTAAAAACTTAACACTAAACATGGCTGGATTCCATAAAATCCAGACTCTGCCACCCTTATGATAAGTTGTATTAGTTGAGAGACACCAATTGGAACACAAATTATTCCTCACACTATTTAGAGACGAAGGTTTTACCTTCGTCTCAAGGAGGCCAAACAACCCAATCTTATGATGATGCAAAAACCATTTAATATTAATCTGTTTGATTGGGCTATTTAACCCCCTAATATTCCAAAAACCGTAGCTATACATTACCCCCAGAGGGAGGTAATGCACTACCATTTCCAACCAGCACACCTATCCCAACTGAAGGAGTAACAGTATTAAGAGACTCAAGAAAAGAATCATTACCAAACTTGCCAGAGGTAAGACCCTTATCAAGAAGCTCTTGTCTACTGAATCTAATGATCTTCTTAGCTGGAGTTTTCACCATATGATACTTCCCATTCCTTTCCATAGACACCTGAAATTTGTTAGGCTTCTCTACTGGTGTAACCAAGCCTGCCTCAACAGGAGGGACAACCTTCCTAGCAGGGACCATTCCTGGTTTCCCTTGCTGGGCTTTTGGCCTCCATTGTTTAACAGGTTCCTTTGGGGCTTTGGTCTTCGGTGCCTGCTGTTGTTTTGGTTTCCTACAGTGTGCAGACTCATGCCCTACTCCTTTGCACTGAGTACACAAGAGGGGCTTCCATTCAAACTCCACTTTGACAGTGACTACAGCACCATCCTCATCCAGAAACTTGATACTTTCAGGTATTGCTTTGCCAAACATCACTTCTACCATTACACGTGCAAACCCAAGCCTCGTTTTATCTTTGGTGGCAATATCAGTCTGGATAAATTTACCCAACAGTCCTGCTATCTTAGGCAGACATTTACCCCAAAACTTTAGAGGCAAATGTTCTAACCTCACCCAAACAGGGACCTCTTTCACATCCTCCTTCACTAGGTCAACATCCGCCCTCCACGGCCGCACAATAAGGGGCTTGTTATCAAACAAGTAGTGTCCTTGCTGCAAGACCCTATCTTTGGCAGCCTTAGTGGTGAACCGAACAAGAAAAACGCCATTAGGAAGGAAAGATACCTTATCAATAGGAAGATTCGACCAGATTCGCTTGATAAAGCCATCCACCACTTCAACTGGCGGATTAGCACCCAGGATGAAACAGTAGACCGAGTTGTGCCAGTACTCGAGCTCCTCTTTCACATCCTCCACTGTGAAGCGCAGCAAATCCACAGGCTCTTCTTCAATTACAGCTAGCTGGGTTTTACCCTTACGCTTGCCTTGGACAACCCACTCCTGATCCTCAGGATGAATTGCATCCAAGTCGTATGGCTGAATCCCAACTAACTCATTCACACTTTTTAATTTCTGAGCATCGCTGCTACTAGGTCCTCCAACAACTGGATTCCCTACCGACGCCGACGCCCCAATATTTTTGGATTTTTTGGTTAGATTTTGATTACTAGAGACTAGAGGGGGAAACTGTTCAACATCAGAACAATTGATAGACATTTTTAGGGTTTTTCGATTGAAATCGATTGATTTGGGGATTTATTTTTCAGACCTTTCTCTCTCTATCTCTAACATTTTTCTCCACCTTCTCTCTATCCATGGTTTGGATGTTGCATTGCCAGTAGAAGACTTTTTTATAGGACGGAAAAAGAAGTTGGGTCTCTCTTTTGGGAAATTCAAAATATTGTTAGCATTATACTCCTACATATATCTGAGATAGATATGCAACAAGAAACTGTAGAGGGTCTAAAGGGTTAGCTTATTTCCTCACTCTTTAGGGGTTATACTTTGTAAGACTCCACTCATGTATATCTTTTTGATATATATGAGAATTACCTTTCTTGCAAAAAAAAAAAAGTTCTTACGAATTATAATAGTATTGCTTTTATTGTAATATTGGATGAAAAAACATCTACGCTTAGATTTTACAAGTATGTTTGAATCATATATGCTTAAATCTCAATTGATCATGCATTCATGCCATTGTAAAATGTGTAGTTAGTTTTGCTAATTTTCTACTACTAATTTTTCTATTACTAATAATTGGCAAGTCCAACTCTAGAATTATACTCCTAGAATGACCTTTTGGTTTTCCCTCACCATTATTATATTTTCTATTTATGTTATCATAAATTTTTATCTTCTCTTTTATTCATAAAATCTTCCTTCCATCCTCAAATAAATTGGTGAAATTAATATGATAATTAATTACAAAAATATTTTTATATAACTATAAAAAAAATCCTAACTTTCATTTATAAATATAATAAAAAGACAAACTAAAACATCACATTTAACTATTCCTTTACGAGAGCATTTCATCTAGCACATCATCATCTATATTTAAAGAAAGAAAGAAAGAAAGAAAGAGTTAAATAAATTTATTGCATTAAACACTAGAAAACAACAAACATTAAATTTTGAATATTTAAAGTAAACTAAATAATAATTATCAAATCAAATACTCATTATATAACTGCTATATTGGCGTTATTGATAAATGTTCTCTCTTTTTTTTTTGCTATATACCTCTCAATTTAAATGTGTTGGATAATAATTACAAAACAAGCTTACAAAAAAAGTGGGTACAAAATAGACTACAGATATATTATTTAAATCAGCTGTGAGTCGATAAGCTAGATGAATACTTTCATCGGAAAAAGGATATAAAAACGCCATTCTCTAATATTTTTGCAAATACGTTAGAAATCCATCGAGTTCCCAAGGAAGATGTCGCAAAGCTGATGAATTGAGAAAAAAAAGCCAAAGAAGTTTAGCAAACTTCATTGCACTTAAGAAAATAAACCTGTAATTTTAGCCTCATTAGTAAGACAAAAATAAGTTATGTTCTAACATAGCGCGCGTATTATTCATATCGTCTCTAATTGACTAAATACAATATGTAAAATTCATTAACAAAATAATTACTATCCATTCCTTTAGAGATTTACATAGTTACATTAATTTATCTCTCTTATCACTAGAATAAGTTATGTAATAAGGAATAGAATTAGATGTCCACCATTTCCTTCTTTGCCAAATAAAATAGAGCCAAGGTTTTTAGAACGCACCAAAATGACAATAAAAATAATAAATCAAATACTAAAATATAAAAATTTTCCAGTGCATTTCACGGCGCAAAAATTTATTTTAATGAAAAGATGATAATTTAATGAAATAAATTGTAATTAGTAGCTTGTTTATTGTTATTAATTTGCTTATAGAGAATTATCGATTCAAAAGTAAATACCAAAGATAAAATATATGTTGATGACCTAATGTAACACCCTCATTTATCCAAGAGCCTTAACTAGGCCATCCTAGATAAATGAGGCTGTTACCATCTCGATTTCCCGAGGTAGTGAATACAAAGTTAACAAACCAAAGTATTTTAAATTAAACTTTAAGTGAATAACTGCTTTACAAAATCGTTCAAACAAAAACTCGAGAAAGAATAGGTTACAAACTCGCATCGGAAATAAAACTTATAAAATTAAATGTGATAAACTAATTAAGTCAGCTAGACATCTAGGCCATCGTCCACTTCTCACATACTCCATGCTCCCGACTCAACTGTCTCAAGTACCTGAAATAGAGTCTGCTCCCCAACAATGGTTCATCACAGGTGTTTAACGAATACACGGTCAGCGTGAGCTGAGTAGGAAAACTAAACAATATATAAAATGGCAAAACCTGCAAACAACAAGTAATATACTTTTACATAGTAAGCAATCCTTCACACCATCCATCTCATCACGGCACACAGCCACTACGGGACAAACAGTCCACACCAAGACACACAGTCTTCAGGACACACAGTCCCTCCTCAGGTCCACGGCCCTTCCACATCCCCGTGCCTGGTCCAACAAAACTCATCTCCCAACTCGAACAACAATAGAATACAACAAGATAATAACAATTTCACAATATATAGAACTCACAAGAATAATCCATTTAACTCAATACGCCAAACAAGAAATACGACAATGAGAGTAGCATTCGATTGAGTAGTTTCCGACCTTTTCAGCAATCCAATTAATAAGACAAGCAAATACGATCAATAATACTCGTCCAAGTCCGTCACCTAACAAGTAATAATTTTAATTACAAATTAATTAATTTGTATAACTAATTATATTAATTATAAACCAATTATATTCTTTTATTTATAATTACACAAATACTCTAATTAAAACCCGTCTCAAAGCATGGTACAAATCCCGCCTTAAAAATCAACCAAAACAATCCCCATAACCCACGTTGAACCTGTTTAACATACCCACAAACTCCCTTTGCATTAGACCATCCCCAAGCAGAAGGTCACCTTAATCGGGTCACCCAGATTTTTCCTCTTAATCACACCTTATTAATCTTGACCCACTTTTACCCTCTCAAGCAGAAGGTCACGACCTGGGTCACCAACCCAATCATTTTTCCACTTTCCAATATTTCCAATCATTTTTCCACTTTCCAATATTTCCAATCATTTATTATTACATTCACTAACCCACCAAAACATCTCTCTTACTTTTACAATTATTATTTACTATACTACAACTAAATAATTTTTGTTATTTAAATAAAATAAAAATTACTCAAATATGTATGTAAATTAAATTTATAGTGTACATTTTAAAAAGGAAAATTAATTCGAGGTAAAATTTTATTGAAAACGTGATTTAACATATAAAAAAACCGCATACATAATTAAAAGTAAAACATGATATTAAAAAATAAACAATACTACGAAATAATAAAATGAATTCGAAACTAATTTTAGTTACGAAAGTTTTCCCAAATATGCTCAATGAGATCATTTTTCAGAGCGATATGAGTGGCACGTTCACGAATCTGGCCATGAATTTCTACAAATCATTCTTGAGGCGATCTTCTAAGACGATGATATTCATACGGATCATCACTTGTTGAAGTCGGATTATCTTCTCTGAACTCTGCGATTATCTTTTCATAGTTAAGATAGGTTTCTCGTTCATCTTCAACTATCATATTATGCATAATAATACAAGCCAAAAGAACCTTCCCCATATTATCTCGATCCCATAGAAGACAAGGGCGTTTGATGAACGCAAATCGAGCTTGTAGGACACCGAAAGCACGTTCCACATCTTTTCGACAACTCTCTTGTCGTGCCGCAAATAACTTATGCTTTTGAATTTGTGGCGTACTAATGGTTTTAACAAATGTTGCCCAAGCCGGATATATACCATCAGCAAGATAATATCCCATATTATACTCCGTACCATTAACTGAAAAATTAACGGGTGGGGCAGATTCTTCTAAAACGTCATTAAAGAGTGGAGAACGTTGAAGAACATTAATATCATTAAGCGAACCTGGTGTACCGAAGAAGGCATGCCATATTCATAGATCGTACGAAGCGACCGCTTCCAAAATGATAGTTGGCTTTCCACTTCTACCGGCATATTGCCCCGCCCATGCTGTGGGACAATTTTTCCACTCCCACTGCATGCAATCTATGCTACCCAACATACCAGGAAATCCACAAACCTGCCCCATATGAAGTAACCTTCCTAAATCTTGAGAGTTGGGCCTTCGTAGATACTCGTGCCCAAAGCAGGTGATTACACCTTCGACAAACAATTTGAGAGAATTCCTTACAGATGTATCGCTCATACGCAAATATTCATCTACGGAATCAGTAGACGTACCATATGCTAAAACTCTTAAAGCAGCTGTGCATCTCTGTAATGGTGACAAACTAGCTCTCCCATTACCGCCGACTCTTTGTTGGAAAAAGCGATCATTGGCGGATAGAGCATTAACTATACGCATGAATAGATGTTTGCGCATGCGAAATCTCCGGCGAAATAGCTCTTCTGGATAGACCGGATCCATAAAGTAGTCATTGTACAATTGGTTGTGACCTTCTTCACGATTCCTCTCAATGTTTCTCCTAGGACGTCTAGGAGGACGATTTGGTTGACGGATTCTTCTGTTGACATGAGCATTGATACGCTGGGTTATAAGGTTTTGTATAGCCTCAGATCTTTCATCGGCTTCGGCTTCCCATTGGTAATCGGAAAGCCTATTTTGATCGACAATATTATCGTTTGATGAATCAGAATTGGAGTTTGACTCAGACATTATAATAGTTTTTTTGTGAGAGTGATTTGAAAGAAGGAAAATGTGAGAGTGATTTTCTTTAACAACTATATGAGGTATATATAAGCTTATAATGTCCAACGGCTATATTTAATCTAATGGCTATAATCAATCCAACGGCTATATTTCTAATGAATGGCTATAATTAATCCAACGGCTATATTTCTAATCGAATGGCTATAATTAATCCAACGGCTATATTTCTAATCGAATGGCTATAATTAATCCAACGACTATTTTTCTAATCTTATGGTTAAATTAATACAACGGCTATTTTTCTAATCTTATGGTTAAATTAATACGACTTTATTTGTATTCAAACGACTATACTAAATAGACGATATAGTCCGCATAACTCGAAACAAAGTACTCAAATCCTACTTGTCTAGCCCAAATTAATACAAATTATCCAAAATACCCAAATAAACCGTTCAGCCCAAATTAATACAAATTAATACAAATTATCCAAAATACCCAAATAATTATTTGACAAAGTACCAAATACCCAAATAAACCAAATACCCAAATTACTCAAATAAACCAAATACCCAAATATATCGTTCAACCCATTTCATCAACCCTCACTCATCCCCTCAAAAAAAAGAAACCCTCACTCAGGCGATTAGGCGGCGATGAAGAGGCGATGAACACTCATGATCTCGATCATCCAAATCGTTCATTTCATGCGTGTTCATCCAAATCTTTCATCAACCCTCACTCGATCAACATTCAAATCGTTCATCAACCCTCACTCGATCAACATTCAAATCGTTCATCAACCCTCACTCGATCAACCCCCACTCGATCAACATTCAAATCGTTCATGATCATCCAAAATAAACACAATAAGGCGATTATTTGGGATTATTTGGATTATTTGGGATTATTCAAATCGTTCATCAACCCACACTCGAAACAAATCGGGTAAAACAGGTATGGATTTCATCTTCCTTTTTAGATGGATTTCATCAACCCTCACTCGATCTGATTATAAGGCAGGATATTATTTGGGATTGAATGTTTTAGATGGATTTCATCTTCCTTTTTTGTGATGCTGTAGTGTATTAGTTGTAATGCTGGTTTATTTGCCCCTGTTTAATATATTTGTAATGCTGTGTTCCGTTCTGTTTTTTTCGATGCTGTAGTGTATTAGTTTTGCTGGTTTATTTGTGATGCTGTAGTGTATTAGTTTTGCTCTTTGGTGTAATGTTGCTGGATGCTGTAATGCTGTGTTCCGTTCTCTTTTTTTCGACTGTAAGATCAA